>JAWCTZ010000257.1:0-54184 GCA_036850595.1 Rhyacichthys aspro | reverse complement strand
TACCTCCACCTGAAAATGGCCTGGCTTACAAAAGTGTCATTATATACGCATTAAGAAAATCAGGTATGTATTCATTATTCATTTATCATGTAAGATGTTTCTATTAAAACCCTATTGATGTCTTTCCAAACAACCTGCGTATGTTAAAGGTGGTATGTGGTTGTTGGCCTTTTCTGGTGAGTGTCTAAAGTGCAGATTTCATTTCCAGCCCTCACACTATGCCTTTAAGAGCATGTGAATAACTATGGCAAGGACATGCTGTTGTTGATGAAAAAAAATAGGTCTGATAGTTCAGTTAGTTTGGTTTATAAATGCCCTAAACCATCCTGCAAAATGGTGTGCTCAAAAAGAAAAAGCCATGTTTGTCGTCCTCTTCTGGTCAGTTGCAGTAATGGGAACACGAAGTAACTGTAAAAGAAAATGTCCATATGTGCAGTATATTTTTTCCAAAATCGATAAATGAATCTTTTTACTATTCATTTATAAAATGTTTACAAATTCACCTTAAAATGTATTTGATGTTGAACCATTTCTCCTTTTCTTTTCTTAGCTCCTGCTGTGCCAGAGCCTGAAGGTGATCACTTCCAACTTTGAAGATGTAAATGTGTGTATTACAAAACATGATCAAACTCTGACTAAATGTTTAAAATGTTTTTAAACAGTTACAACCACGGTTTATTTTACTACTTCAGGTATGCCTCTGTCTCCTCTTTCATTAAATATAATAAAAACATTATTACATCAATTAAACCAAATATTTGTATTTATTCTTTGTTTTATAGCCCCTATTCCTGGAAAAATCTCCTATGAGGTGTCAGTTGTTGGAGGGTTGATCTGTTTAATGGTCCTGCTCTCTTGCTACGTGATATGTAACTACAACACTTTTAATCACCAACATACATTATTCAAAGTTAGATCACTTACAAAATGTGTATTAATCAAACTCATCAAAGACAAGTGGGATTAAAATGAGAGAAGATGTACTTTTCCTCCAGATAAAAGCTGTGGTGCCAGATTTGCTTTGGGTTTTAAGAGAGTAGCCACATCTCCCACGGTTCCCGTCCTTGTGGTCTATCCTGCGGAGGACTCGGCCTTTCAGTGGGCTGTTGTGGCGCTGGCTGAGTTCTTGCAGCAACATGGCAGCTGCAGTGTGGCTATCGACATGTGGCAACAGGGAAACATTGCAAAACTGGGACCAATGCGCTGGCTGGTTGAGCAGGTCAAGGCTGCTGAGCAAGTGCTCATTGTGTGTCCACAGGTAACAGATGAAAACCAACTTTATTTTTTACTTAAGTGATGTGCAAACAACACCATTTAAGTTAAGGGAGAAGCAGAAAAGAGCAATGGTGTGTATGGCTGCTAAAAGAACCCAGTGAAAACACACTTTATAACAACTAACAAGGTTTCTAAAACTTAAGAACTGACTATTAATAATAGTGTGTGTTACATAGAAGGCTTTGTAGGTTGCTCCTTATTCATGTAACCCCCCAAGTTGTGGGTCATCTTTATTTAGAAGCAGGACTGTTGTAGCAAGGCATGTCATAATGTGAACTGTCTTCTTCACAGCCTCACCACTCACCTCCCATGGAAACCATCTCAGGAGCCTCCATCCCAGCTGCGGCTCAGGACTTGTACCCTCTGGCTCTTAACCTGGTGGCGAGTCAGGCGAAGAACTGCAGTGAGCTGGCTAAGTTCTGGGTTGTGCAGCTGGGTGAGAAGCCTAGTAACCTGGCCCCAGAATTAGAAGCCTGTAGGAGATTTTGTTTGATGAAAGACGTGAACAAGCTGTGCAGGTGTCTTCAAAGCCAGAGGCAGGAAAACACAAAGAACATATCAAATCTTTTCTTCAGATCTTGGAATTTCAGCAGTGGAAACAGCACTGAGAAGTTACACGCAGCTGTACGAACCTTAAATGGACAACAGATAGCATGACCAAAAGAGAAAGAGCAATCAGTATGTTAAACCATATTATTCAAACAGCTTAACAACAGTATATTTCATTTTTTTACTGCTGAATTCTTATAGACAATGGACTTGTCATGAGTAAGGTGTTAACTCTGACCAAATATCAAATCTCTTTGGACCAGGACTGTTCATCTGTTACCAAAGGCTGAGTCCACTTCATTATACCTCCTGTAGCCTGCATCCACTATTTTAATACAAACACAAAAAACCTGGTTACTAAGGGCATGCATGCCAGCATAAATATATAAAATGTGTATATTATTGTCCTTTTGTGTTGAAGAGCTAAAAATGTGGACAGATGAAAAGACATGATAGTAAAAAGGATATTAAAGCAAACAAACAAAAAAAACATGTTGCAGTCTTCATCAGGGCCAGGACAAAGTGCCTGACTCAAGATGGTTTCCTTCCGCATAACTGGGACACAGGGACAGGGGTAAAGCTTTTTATTTTTGCCATGTCGGGTAGCACTCATATCTGCTATTGTTTTGGTTGTCCCATTGTGTTACACACAGGCTACTCTATTAAAATGAAAATGATTTAATATTGTGTCACGTTTCAGGCTATTTCTGATGCATAACCAATGCATGAAACGACTTCATTATTTATACATTCTATGGAAAAGACTCGTTCATTCATCTTCAATCTCAGCTACTTTTCAAAATAAAAGTCAAGAAACAGAACTTCTTCAGAACAGTCACAACTAAGAAGCTTGATTCGTGTGTTTAAATCTACAATCTATTGCATTTAAACCTGCAAATATGTGTCAGTGGTACCTTTATATTACAGACACAATGATAGGCTTCGTAATGTTAATGACTTTTTCCGGTCGCTAACAACCTTTGACCGACGGAGGTATCCTAGCAACGCGTATACATTCAGTACACGTCGGTAATTTCAGTTGTCAGGTATGTAAGCCAACAGTTAGCTAATCGTGTTTATTCATCTGTTAGATTTTTACCGTTAACAATTTTAACGAGTTGTACGTTTATAAAAAAAGGAGATTTAACTGCAGATTATGATAAGTGTCACTAGCTAGTTTACATTGAGGGTCGTACTGCTAAGCCACTTAATCAAACGATATTTACATCGTTCATACGAGTGCTGATGTTAGTATAGTGACTTTTTAGTCTGAAAATAAAATGTTTTGCTAGTTGATTATGATTATATAATAGCTTACTATAAGCACAACAAAGGGATTCCACAATAATCTAGTGGTAATCATTAAGCAAAATAATAGGATCCCGATTTTCACAAAACAACAAAACAATTGCATATATATAGTTATACTTTGCCAGTATAAAATTAAACATGTTTGAGAAACATACAAAAAAATTTTTTTTTATAATATAATATGTTTTCAGCAATAATGTTTGAAGATGAGAATACAAAGCTTCCACTGGAATCTATTCCAGTGACTTTAAGTCCTCAAAACAATAAATCAATGATGATTTTAAATAACCAGCCCAAGAAGAAGCTGCTTTCAGATGAAGAACTTTGCCTTTCAAAGCTACTGGAGCAATGCATCAGTCAAGTGGAAACTGCAGTGACTTTGCAGATGGACAGCCTGTCTGACATAGAAGACAAGGAGATGAGAAGTGCATTTCAAAACCACAAGGTATTGTGTGAAAGATTGGAAGAAGCCAATGAATTCAAATCTCAAGAGGATGGAGAAGCAAAGGAAAATACAGATGCTCAGTTGAAAAGTGAGGTCAAGAACTCTTTCAAGAATATGTTACGGGTCCTTCGTAACGACCCAGATGATGGTCTTCATCTGAGCCTGGTGCCTGAGGAGGACATTGGGAACAGTGAGCAGCTGCTTATTAAAAGCCTGAAAACATTTTACCATTACACATTAGAAAACCTGTTGAATCTGAAGAGTCCAGAAGAGGAGCTCCATTTGAAGATTAAGCCTTTGCAAGTCTCATTGCTCATGGAGGCTTCATTGAATGACAGAACTGCCAATCTAGCCAACCAAATCAGTGATATTGATGTAGAGGTAATGTGATCTAGATCTTTTACATAAGCTTTTTAGTAATGACACTAATCTCTTTTACCTTTTGTCTCGATTTCAGATTTTCAGCCACAAAACATTTATCAGCAATTGGACAAGACAGCAGGTGCCTGATACGCTTCTTACAGATAAAGATTTCGAGTCATATGTCAAGACACCAAAGCATGTCAGCCAACAGCAGGAACTCGATCAGCTTAATATTCAACTCAACAATGTGTCCTTGAAAGACAGAGAGAAAGAGCGACTAATTCAAGAGGTAACTTTACACATATTTAACCTTACTTGTATTTATTGTTAAAAGCATGTAACTTGTCAGACTCAAGTGTTGCTGTTGCCTTTTTCACAACAGAAAACTGAAATGGTGGAAGAAGATATTGAAAGTGTGATCGATCGCTTTGATCAAAAATGCAAGAGAACCAGGTAAAAACGTTGCTTATTATTTTTCATCATAGTACAGTTACAGATAAGAATGCACAAGAAATCCAAAAATAACAAAACATGCAAAAAAAATTTGTATTTAGACAATACATTGAGATTATAGTTAATTAATAAAAGAAAGAAGAGGGAAAAGAATGGCCATAAGGTAAATTTAAAAATTTACTGCCACCACTGTACATTGTGTTGTTGTGTTGGTAGAGTTTGAAAAGTGTTTTGAATTTGAGAAAATAAACTTGCTACAGCATCTCAGAGACAAGCCATGAGACATTTATAAAAGACTAAAAAGCTACATAAATAAATTTAAAAGTGATTGAATGTAAAGTGTGCAGAATCCAAACATATTGTTGAATAGTAAAAGAAAAAAGCTGGAGGGAAAATGTTTGAGTTTTAAGCTTGTATGAATCCTGTTGTTGTGTTTTTCAGAACAATCTGGAGGCCAGAGAGGCTGAGCTAAGGAGAGACGAAGAGGAGCTGAAAAGGCTGGAGAAACAGTTTGTGGTGCTTGAAGTGGAGTACAACGATGTGGTGGAGAGACGGCAGGTGGCAGAGGACAAGAAGAGAGAGGAGCAGAAGATGCTGGAGCTCAAGACCAAAGCAGCCATTATGGCCCAGGCCTGGTGGAGAGGATACAGCGTCCGAAAACACATGAAAAACAAAGGGAAAAAGAAGAAGGCCAAAAAGGGCAAAGGCAAGAAGAAATGAAGACATGCATCTGGACTATATATAGCCTACTATTTTTACTTTGTATTTTAGAAGCTTTCCAAAATAGTCAAAGTCTTGTGTGTTTGATAAGAAATGGTTTATTTGATGTTGTATAACTAATATGCTCTTCATTACACTGTGTTTTAACTACTTGAAGAATCTATATATATCTTATGGTTAATTCTTTTTTTTATGTGGCTTGGAAATTAAATTAAACATTGATTAATCCTTATTTGACAAAAGCTTTATTGTAAAACACACGAACTTTAATTGGGCTATGGAAATAAAAATAAATTAATAAACAAAAAGTAAATAAAATCACCTCCGCTTTTTACTGGAGATAAGCATGGCGTTTCCTGTAGGTCTTAATGTTTTCCCTTTTTAATCCAATGAGAATCGCTGTTTGGTGTCATGTGACCAAACACGGAAGTACTTGCTGTATGTCTGCCGCATGAATCCTCTTAGCAACACTTCACATAACTTGGTAATTATTTAAGAGTATTTCTAACTGTTTAGTTGGTTTGAATAGAAAACGGCAATGACCCAGGCTGAAAAGGACCAAGAAAACGGCAAAGAAAAGGAAAAGGAGAGAGATAAAGAGAAGGAGCAGCAGCGCGGGGTGAAGAGACCCATTGCCCCCGCGGCGGTCCCCGAGTCCCTTCAAGAGGTGAAACGTTTTTAAGTACTATTTCATTCATTGGACGCATTTTCCACCCTCAAGACTGTAATTAGGCATTTCCAAGGTATATTTCGGCTTAAATATGTGACAAAATCTGGATATAAAAAAACATGAATACTGTAACGTACCAAATATTGCAAAGTGAGGTGATGAGACAAGACGAGAATAACACTTTTATAAAAAAACAGCCGGGACTTTCAGTGTGTCATGTTTACGCATCCTATTCTTTACTCTGTGTCACGTTTTCTTTCACTTACAGCAAATCCAGAGCAACTTTGTAATCGTCATACACCCGGGTTCAAGAACACTGCGCATTGGCCGGGCCACAGATACTCTTCCAGTGACTATTCCGCATGTCATCGCTCGCAGGCACAAGCAAAATGGACAGGCCAGATATGAAGACTCCTGGCTGCTGAGGGAAGGACTGAATGTATGTCACTCAGGACTCTATTCATTTCTTTCATGCAAGTACAGAGAGAACAACTAGATGTCAAATCAAATCTTAGAGCTCGGACAACAACAATAAACAGAGACAACAATTTTTCAATTATATCCTTGCAGTGGCCTTCTGCGTCATTTTTAACATTTTGTTTCCTGCTCGACAGAAAACGGAAAGCAATGAGCAGAGACAGAATGGACTCAAAATGGTGGACCAGGCAATTTGGTCCAAAAAGATGTCCAATGGAGTGAGGAGGACACCAGTATCTGCTGAACAGGTTCGAAAGACTCTCCAGATATAGTCTTGAAAGCAGGATTGCCCCGAAAAATGCCTTCTGAAGCTATAATATGCGCTCAAACCTAACCCTCCTACAAAAAACTCCCTTTTATTCCACACCAATGGCTCTTTAGAAGAATGTGGATGTAAAGTGCTTTACTGTGCTTGTATTTCAGTCCTCTGTTTAAAAGGGAGGGTGGTGTTTTGTAGTTCTCAGCCATTCTGAGCTCATAGAAGGAAAAAAAAACATTTACCTGGAAATGCTGTATATTATGTCTTTGCTACATAACACTTGAATGCATGATTGTAATGATTAAGAACTGAAATTGGTGCAGGAAAAGGTGGTATTTGGACATCTCTTCTTGAAAGTGACATTTCCTGAGCAAGTGGCTACTGTTTGTGTATTTTTAATGAATGCATCATATATTGGATTATTAGAGGTGTTAATTTGAATGTTTCTTGTGTGTATTTAGGCCAGAGCGTATAACTGTCAGATTCGTCCAGCCGTCCTCGACAGCAGCTCCAGGGTGAAATGGACCAACACATCCCATCATCCTCCTTATTTGGTCGGAGATGAGGTCAGTGCAAGTCTATATCATTAGCATCTACCATTGGAAGTGAAGCCCTCTTCTAGTGTTAATAACATTGAATAGTCTGTCTTTCATTCTTTCATTCTTTGTCTTCAGGCGCTTTATGTGAATCCCTCAGACTGTTACAACATCCACTGGCCTGTAGTCAGGGGGCAGCTCAACATCCACACAGGTCCTGGAGGATCACTTACGGCTGTGTTGGCCGACCTGGAGACAATCTGGAGTCACGTCATTCAAAAGCAGCTGGAGATACCCCTCAAAGACCTAAAGGTATGAGCTGCTGTCCTGTTTCTTACAGTTATCATGCATGTCTCTGTGTTGTTGTGGTCACTGGAGGTTGGGACCGTGCTTTAACAGTGGCCCTACTCTCTCTTTTGCTGGTTTTCAGTATTACAGATGCATCTTGTTAGTTCCTGACATCTGCAACCGGCAACACATCAAAGAAGTGGTCAATATGCTGCTGCTTAAAATGGGCTTTTCAGGTAAGGTAAACAAAGAACACGTGGTTTACATTTGGCTGTAACAAAGTCAAACCCTGACTTATAACAATCTATAAAATACATCATAATCACTTCCATTTGCTTTAGTAGTTTACATACATTTAGTGTTAACAGTTAGTGGCCCCGATTTGAATTTTCTTCTTTTTGCGTAAAAGCATATTTAAAGCACTATTGTACCACTGGCGACTTAACAGACAACTAAGTAGTAAGTGCTTGGTACCGAGTAAAATGAATAGGTCCATTAGCTGAAACAATTATTAGTAACCGTGGCCTATACTTTTTGACAACAGTGCTCAGATTCCTTGAACCTTTCAGACATTAACTTGGATCTGTTCTGATCATTGTCCTGTTGCATGACCTATTTTGTTTTTACCTGACTGTTCCTGTTACCTGACTTTTATCTTACTTCCTAACCTCAGTTCTGTTCCTTACAGCGATCATTGTGCACCAGGAGTCGGTGTGTGCTACATTTGGCAGTGGATTAAGCAGTGCTTGTGTCGTGGATGTCGGAGACCAGAAGACAAGCCTGTGCTGTGTTGAAGATGGAGTGTCTCACCGTAACTCTAGGTTAGACTCCTAACTCTTCTTCCTAAACACAGGTGTAAGAGAACTGGGTTACTGCCTTAGAGCTGAGAAGTATTGGAACACTCTGGATGACTTAGATGAAGTTTATTACCATCACATACAGGCCCGGAGACAGGTGAACAGTGAACACAGCGTAGTATTGAACATTCAAGTCTCCCTATGCTTTCATAGGACTGAGCTTATAAAACCTCATAGAAGGTTCAGTTGTTATTCAGCTGATAGGGCTTGAGGTTTAAGACATGTTCCTACAGATGTTGACAGATACCAGGGTTCAGTACATCACAACTTTACAATAGATCTAAAATTCTCCAACAATAGGGACCGCAAAACAATGAATATATGAATATGTTTGACCTTTCTGTTTGATTTGGCAGGTTGTGTTTGGCCTATGGCGGCTCAGATGTTACTCGCACATTTTTCTGGCTCCTACAGAGGGCTGGATTTCCCTACAGAGACTGTCAGCTGTCTAACAGACTGGACTGTCACCTTCTGCAGAACCTGAAGGAGACATTTTGTCATCTTGACCAGGTGAGTGTGTGTCAGTACCAGTGATAGGGAGTTTATTCTAACATGAGCACATCTGTCCAAGAGTGACAGATTTGACCATTTTAATCAGTCAATCAGTCCTTGCAAGTAACTGACAATAAAGACATGCATATGTAACTAGAAACACTAAAATCATATGAGGATGATGAGGATATGTGATAAAACAGTAGTAACAGAATCAGGACACACACTAGACAAGAAAGAACATAAACATAAGGAATAGTCAGTCCAAGTTGAGCGACCATGTTGAATTGTTAGTAACCAGTACAGTAAAAAGCCATGAATGTGAATGTTGATTTGTTATTTATACATGTTGTCACCCCTTGTTTATGCAACCGAGGCTCCATAACTTCAATCCATAGTATTATCCTCTCTGTCCTTTCATTAGGATATATCAGGGCTTCAGGATCATGAGTTCCAGACCAGGTTTCCTGATGCTGCAGCTCTGCTTTACCAGATTCGACTCGGGGATGAGAAATTACAGGTGATTATTTCACTCTAAAGTATGTAATTATATTCAAAAGTACCCAACAGAAAAAATGAGAGGGTTTTCCCTCTGTATGTAGCAATAATAGATGTGTAAAAGTATGACTATTTAAAGCAACACTGCTATATGTGTTGCTTAAGCCTGTGTTTTATGTTTGTGTATACATCAGGCACCAATGGGTCTTTTCTATCCCACCACCTTTGGCATCGTTGGCCAGAAGATGACTTCGCTCCAGTACCGCTCCCAAGGTGACTCAGAGGATCCTTATGATGAACACTACCTTTTGGCCACACAGAGCAAACAAGACCAGGTACTACACACTCTGCATGGGCTGCATACTACACTGTATGACTCAATGCCATCCCTGTCTCTCACCCTTTTCCTTGTCTATCTACATTGTCTCTATGTAATAAATCTTTAAAATGCATTTGGATCCTGAAAGTAAAGTTAGCAGCGGACTAGCACTTACACTATTACAGCAATATACTGTACACTGACGTTAATCTGTTGACGCCAAGACAAACTATCCACAACTACCACATCTAATGCAGAGTTTTGTGTCATTAATTATTCTATCCTGCCTTTTTACAGTCGTCTAAATCTGGTGCAGACCGCAAAGCACTCTCCCGTCCCCCTGGAGCTCTCGATAGTGAGATGAGCGGTCAAGGAGTGAGTGGGGACTTATCAGATCTGCCCAGAGGCTGTGGGAGCGGCAGCATCGTTGGAGGGTCTCAAAGCGAGATGGAGATGGGTGCAACACAGGGAGATTGTCTTTTAGGGAGCGGGGAAATAGAAGAGCCTCTGTCTGCGCACCTCTCCAGGAAAACTGCCATTATGAGCCAGTTTGAGAGCAAAGCATTGGGTCTGGACAAGGCTATCCTGCATAGCATTGACTGCTGTGGTAAGAAGAGAAACCAGAGTGATGACATAATTAAGTCAAGATCGGCCTAAGTTAAATTGCAGTACTTTATTTTACTTTACTCTGTGGCAGCTTACATTTAAAAAGAATCTGAACAGATAATTGTCTCTGTTGTACAAAATCTGAAACAACATTGCTGTACATGCTATAGGATTTTATTGGCCTGCAGAATGACTTCTTGTGTGATTTCATGAAGTTTTAGCAGATTGAAACCTGTCTCTTGCAAGTGCCAGTTTCTATTACCCTAACTCAAGGGTTTAATGTATACAAGCATGTCAGGTGCTGGTTATCGCATAGTGTATCCTAGGCTTAAGGAAAACATTAAAACATGGGATAATTTTGAAGGTCAAGCAGAACTCCTAAAGGTAAAGCATATTTGTCAAGCAGTAACCATTCCTGTTTGTTTAACAGCATCAGATGAGACCAAACGGAAAATGTACAGCTCGATCCTTGTGGTCGGAGGAGGGCTAATGTATCCTGGTGCTCAGATGTTCCTGCTTCACCGCATCATTAACAAGATGCCACCCTCCTTCAGACGGCTGGTAGACAACGTAGAGGTGATCACAAGACCAAAGGTAAACATTTTAGTTGATGTATCTTCTGCGTTTAACAAATCATTGATAGAGGATACTGCTGAAGATCTAAAAGACAGATTTGTTGTGTGTTCTTCAGGACATGGACCCCCGGCTGATATCTTGGAAAGGTGGGGCAGTCCTTGCATGTTTAGATACCACTCAGGAGATGTGGATACACCAAGGGGAGTGGCAGCGCTTCGGTGTGCGGATGTTACGAGAGAGAGCTGCCTTTGTTTGGTGAAATCAGTGTCTGTTTTGTTACATAAAAGAGACTTCTGAAGACCCTGGCCTACAATTTGTGTCGGTGTCTTTCTGCTGCATTTGAAAATTGGATAATGTGATCATCAAACAGAGGTAGATATTAATACCTGTAAATAGTATTTTTTCTGTGTGAGATTCATGAAGTAAATTCTTTAAACTTTTTGTCTCTAACAGTTTATTGCAGTGGCACAACACTTAAACCATGAAGCTAACAATAAAAATGAACTGAATGAGAAAACACAAAATTAGTAGTGACATGTTTTAACAGCGCAACTTTTTATTTGAGCTAGATAAAAAGATAAAAAAAAAAAAAAAGGCAAACCACCGTCATGATCCCAGGAGGGGGGACTATATCAGGACAAACTAAAAGGAGACATGTGACAGACAAAAGCTGGAAGGTGCTGTAGCTGCTGGATCAGCCGTCCCGGCCCCTACTTGTAGGAATTCCCGGAAGAGCGTCAATAAACTGCTGGATGCAGTGGCAGCTGATGAGAGGTCTCAGCGCTGGACCGTTACAGGCCAGACCTCATGCCCACACTCTCAAGTGTAGGCGTTTACCTAAAGAAAAAGGAAAATAGAGTTATTTATGTTCATAACATGTCAATATATTCACATCAAATAACACACACAGGATTGTTACATCCTGATATAAAAAAGAAACTAACACGATGGTTCTGTCAGACCAAACACTAATCATGTTTCTTTTTCTTAATGCTCCACGTTTGACCTCAGCTCACTTTGTTTTGTTAATTGATATTATTGTTTTGGTTCTTTTTCTGCTCTAATGAAAGCTACAAGTTCTATGACATTTTTGTTCCCAATGTATGATGCTCTTCCTGTTTGAGCTCGTTAAGATGTCTGCAGTCTGTTTAGGGTTCACATTTTAAACAAACCGTGTTAGAGTTCAGTAGAAATGTACGTATGTAAGAAAGAATGTACAACCCTATGATAAGTAATATTTTATACAGAATATGTGTGTCTGCCATACCTTCCTCATCCTCCTCCTCCCATTGGTGGAGCACTGGGACCTCCTCCGTGGGTTATTCTTCCCATTCGCCTCCTGCCTCCAGGGGGACCAGGAGGACTACAGATCCAAGACAAAAATAATGTGACTGGAAAAGATGACTAAGCTACTAACGGAGATTACACTTAGGGGTCTGATGCTTTTAAGAAATCATTTTCCAGGACTTTTTTTATTAGCAGCCTTACAATGTACAACAAATCAAAAACGTTTTATGTCTGTGTTGTCTGTCGTAGTTTAATCTCTGCTTCACAAACTACAGCAGTCACAGAGGTTCAAAAATAAAATACAAAAATCACTATGGGTTCATAGAAAGACTTGAATGTGATATCTTTTATCTAAGGCCAGGTAAGTCCCACAAATCAAGCCAAAGTAATACACAAATTGTCCATCACAATGCGCATACAATAGACTAACTACTCACTCAATTTTCCAGGACATGTGAGAACGTTTACACCGTATCATCTGAGACAATGTGAAAGGGAGTTGTATTGTGTGTCAGGACAAACTACCACAGAAACTCACCCTCTGCCATCGCTGAACTGAGATGAGGTAGACCTCCCACTCTTGGACATATCAGGGTCAATGATTGTCTTAAAACTGGAGACAAAGAGCGACAAATGGAGTAAGTACTCTGGTGGCATATCCTGACCATTTATGGAAAGGATTCACACAATTTCGTATCTATGTCAGAGCAAATGATAAAGGTGGCCTTACAACAGGCTGATGAACTCCACTGCGCCCCAAAAGAGGTCCACCAGTAACGACAGTCGCCATGGAGACTGGGTCCTGCTGTCCAACACCTGACCTGAAAATGAACAGGGCCTTGTTCAATAAGTGCCACTAATATTCTACCATTTCAGTGGTAGTAAAACAGTAACAACATTTAAGCTAACATTATTCACATAAAATTATTAGTTAAGTTTAGGATATACTTTCTTCACATCTCCCATATTAAAATGTTCTTCTTTCCAGTTAAACACCAACTGCCTGGGTTTACCTTAGCTCTTGTCATCTGCTAACAAGTACAGCCATTAGCCACTAAGCTAGTAGCTGACTATTAGCGTTAGCTTCAGCTAACTACTACTGAACTATTACTAAAAGAAATTCCCTCTAAACAGAAAAATATTCGCGGGGAGAATATTTATTTACTGAACTAATGAATCTGTCTAAAACGTGGAATCTATCGTAGATACAGGACAAACCACTTACCGTTGGACACGTACACCATCTTTAAGAAGACGACGGCTTCTCAGCTGTGTTTATGAATGACGCAGCACGTTGACCTGTTTTGGATACGTCACTTCTACGCAATCACGCAAACTTGCGTAAGACTGCGCTCACTGCACCTGTCAAGAGTTTTATGTTGATATAGGCTATGTTATACTTTCTATTTTTGTGTTATTGCTAAAAAGTGCATATATACACGTGGAGAAAATATTTATTTGTTCTTCTGCCACATTCAATATCAAATTCCACCATTCAATAAATCTTAACATTTACTGATAATTTAATTTTACATATAGCCACATGTATTTAAGAATTTATTTGTTTAGCTTCGTTGTCTTTTTTATGCTGTTTTTGTGCCAGTAACAGAACAAAATATCTGTCACCCATGAGTTCAGGAAATCATCAAAATGCCTCAAACGGCACAATAAAAAAATCCAGAATAATTAATATTTATTTTTTTAACCTCTAAACTAAGAGCCATTTAATCAAATTCATCATGCATTGAATACTACATACCATCCAAAGGCTCTTGTTACCTTTTTATGAAAACTGTTATCTTTTTTCCTTTCTTGTATGTAGTCCTAGTTGTTCCTGTGTGGGTTATTTCTCAGTCAGTCTACGATGCCAGTCGGCTGTCTTCGCCAGACTTTTACACTTTCCCTAGAATCCTTGATAATAAAGCTTGTATTCCCATTACAATATGCTAGTAGGTGATAAAACATTTTATTTTTTGACCTCCATCCCTGTATTGTGCATGTCTGGTGGTGTCGATGCCATTACAGGAGAATTACTGATGGGCACCAACTGTGATTCCACTTTTAAGCCACTAGAGAGCAACAAAGACAACACAAAAAAATGTGGTTTAAAAGTGAGATAAATTGGTCAATCTGAAACGCTTACAGAATTTCAAGTTGACATGTTTATTAACAATTAAACAGTAAAAATACACTTTTGTAATTTTGATACTTACGACCCCCTAAAGGCCCCTGCAAGTTCACAGGCCTCTAATGAGTGGAAGAAGAAGGAGCCTATGACTGCGCTGGTGTAGCTCCTGACGGCCATGACCTCCAGCTGAAGGTCAGAGGTCAGAAGTTGAAGACAAAACAAGGTGAGCATCTGCGGCTCAGGGTCAGAGTTCACACACAACCGTAACAGGTTAAACCACAGCCACACAGAGACGGCTAATCAGTACATTATGTTTACTGAGAGAAAATAACTGATGTGAAAAGTACGCATTTACACAAACACACAGCTACACACCGTTTGTTGGTCACGCACACAACTTCCTGGAAATTATTACAGAAAATTGGCTGTGCGTGATTTGAAAAACAAAATGCAAACAGAGACAGCAGCAATAATCTCAAATAACTTTCCAATATGAATCATGTGGGGACTGCTTTGACTTCATGGATACAGCTCTGAAAGTCCTTGAGAAGGCTGTATGATTTCTGAAGATGTCGTTCAGACCTGCGATCCTTGATTTTGTGGTCTTTGTGCAGTCTTTTTACTTCTCTTTGTGGCTGCTGAAGAGTTGCTTGTGCTGAGGTTCACTCACAGGTGTGAAGCAGACCTGAGACATCCATCTCTCCCTACACTCCACTCTCAGCGAGGCTAATGTTTCACCTCTTAAGCCTTGTTTTCACAGGCCTGTAATAGATGAGCCCATTAGTGTTAAGTGGCGAGGTGTGCTTTTCTTTACACTCTTCAGCTTTTCACAATAAGACGAGCTCTCAGTCAAATAGTCACATCATGATAATCACAGGAGGAAATAAACAGAAAGAAAAAAAATGGAGAGACACAACAATGAATGAACTGTATACAATATTAGAAATTTTTGAGGCTCATCCAAAATATGCCTCCACAAACATTGCTTAATATCTAAATGTTATGTGGAAGTGGAAACTGATTAGCAAATATGATGTAAAATCATGTGTCTCAGTGTTAAAGCATGAAATTAACCAAACTATTGTTTATATTCTTATTAGTTTATTAGAGTTATTTAGCTATTTTTTTTGTCAGTGCTATTTTGTTCCTGTTATTTTCATGTTACACTGAGACCAAAACCTGACGAATGATACAAAACACAAGAAGGAAGGTGTGTGCCCTAATTATCTGTGTATGTGCTAGATCTATATCTCTATATTTCACATTCATTTATAAAGTTACTTGTATTACAACAACTATACATGAAGTTGGCAAATGTGTTTTTGTGAATAGACAAAATCAAGACAGAAGTATGGTGAAAAATGTACGCAGGGTGGCTTTGATTATCGATGCTTCTTCAAACATTGTGTGAATGCAGTGATACAGTTTATACCTATTACAATATGCTATGGGGTAAAAAAAAAGTCATATTTTTTATTTAGGTGGCTTGTACAGCACTTACTAAACCATTTTTACTTGTGCTATGGAAATAAAGTTTGTCTTGTCTGACTTTACTAAGCACAGTTCTTAGGAGGTCAACTATAACAAATGTAAAAAGATTATTTCCTATAAGACAGTATATGTACAGTTTAACAAAATGCACAAACAGCCCCCAGATTTGGAGCAGGAGACCACCACAAGTCGTTTTTGTTACAATGACAGAAAGAAAAGTTTGGAGGAAGATTAGAGACACCGAGTGAAGCTGATGAAAAGGTGAGGAGCGACAGATGGGACAAACGGAGGTGACTGTACGGATACGACCCCCTGAGCCGGGACTCAACTGCTGTTTGCCACTGGAGAGGTCAAAGGTCAGAGTGGTGCCTTCAGGGAAAGGATCCTGCTGCGTAAACTCATGAATCACAGTGGCAACCCATAACTAAGTCTACATGTGTGTGTCGTACTCCCACAGGTGATTATTACTCATTTTCCTTTGACTGTGTGTGTCAGTCTCATATTGACAAATGAAAAGCACTTTCCATAAAGTTCAGAGGTTAAAGTCTTCCACTGGAAACATTTAGACTCGTTGTTCCGTCGTTCATCTGGGAAAGCTGCGACACATGCTCAAGGCTGGTACAAATGCAGCTCAGTGAAAACTAAGTGTTCATAGTCTTCCTGAATCAGGTTTGTCCTTGGTCAGTAGTATGCTGTGTTCAGGACAGTTATTACACAAAGGTCTCTAAAGTGTGTCTAGATTTAATTTATATAAACATCTTTAGGTAAAAGCATTCATGTTGAAACACAAGACAGGAGCTCACATCTGTTTCAAATAATAAAAACAGATGTATCTCTCATTATGTCTGATATTTGTATACATGCACTTTTTGATAATTGTTAATTGTGATAATTATTATTCCAACTGTTAATCTGTAAAGCCTTGTTTCTACTGGAGTGGTACAGTATGGGACAGTTTGGCTCACCACACCAACACCTAAAGATCTATTTATTTGTTTATTTTACAACTGTAAAATACTACTACTACTACTACTACTACTGCTACTTTTTATTACTGTTGTAAAGTTGTAGCCTACTGTATATGGACTGTCTGTGGACTATACACGTCTATGGTGCATTTGAAGTACATGACCTACAGCTTTCTTACAGAGCATTTTTATGTTGATATTACAATACAGTCCCAGGATGTGTGAGTCCCTTTGCCACATTAATGCTGGTTTCTTTAAACGTAATGCACTAAATTATTTTTTCCCCTGACCCTGAAGTCTGCTCATGCACAGCTCCTCACTGACTGTAATCTACTGGTTATATATTACACATTTAAAAGCACCACACCCCTGTGACAATCAGCATACCTCCAGTCTTTCTGGGTCCCACCTGCTGAGCCACTTGGGAGGGATGTTTTTTTTTTAGATTTTACAAAAGAGTCTCGGAGCTGCCTCCATCGAGACTTGCAATCATTAGCTGGAAATAGAAAAAAAATGATTAATGAATGAATTTGACGTGTCTTTTTTTTGTTTCCTCACAGGTATTTGGCCTCTGGTGATTCTCTGATAAGCCTGTCCTTTAGCTATCGGCTAGGACATGCTACAGTGACAAAGTCCGTTCACATGGTGTGTGCAGCTATAGAGAAGATGATGATGCAGCAGCACCTCCCCAGGCCAACAAAGGACACATGGACTGAGGTGGCAAAGGGTTTCTGGGAAAAATGGAACTTTCCCAACTGCCTGGGAGCCATTGACGGCAAGCATATCGTCATTCAAGCTCCAGCACGCTCAGGTAGTCAGTATTTCAACTACAAAAAAACTTTTTCGATAGTGCTTTTGGCACTAGTAGATGCTGACTACCGCTTCCGAGCAATTCAAGTTGGAGATTTCGGAAGAACCAGCGACGGAGGAGTTTATGCTGGATCAGATTTGGGGAGAGGAATGGAGAGTGGAACTCTGGAGGTGCCCCCCAATGTTCCTCTACCTGGTGCTGCTCACCTGGGTGATGTCCCATATGTGATGGTGGGTGATGCAGCTTTTCCGCTAAAGACTTATTTGATGAGGCCCTACCCTGCACAGAACCTCAGTCACGACAAGAGGATCTTCAACTATAGACTGTCCCGAGCACGTATGGTTGTGGAGAGTGCATTTGGCATTCTGTCAGCAAGGTGGAGGATTTTTCTGAGAAGAGTCAACCTGCACCCTAAACACGTGGACACACTAGTTGCGGCAGCGTGCATTCTGCACAACTTTCTCCTTGCTCCTAGTGACAACCAGAGGTTGCTAGATGAGGCAGAGCAGCAGGGGCACCACATGGCAGCAGTGGAGAACATGGGAGGAAACAGGGGTTCAAGGGCAGCCTTCAATATCAGGGACATATACACCACTTTTTTCAATTCAGATGAGGGTAGTGTGCCTTGGCAAGAAAGAATGATCTGACTGTGGTGTTCAGATTATCAGAATGTATGGCTTTTGTTTTTTATATTTTGTTTTGTATTTGTTGTGTGAATAAAAAAAAGTTAACTTTGTCTCTAGTTTTTCCTTGTCCTTTACAACATGTTAGTAACAAGTTCAGTTGTACATTGTCACCTACTTGTGAAAACAGTGTCCCTTGCTGTACAGATTAGCATAGTTAACACCTCCAACCCCCACTCAGTATTATCCTCTCTCAACTACATAGAAAAACAATGTACAACAATTTTGAGGAACATAATTTAATAAAGAACTTCAAGTATGATACTCTCTATTTAAGTAACCCACTGTACTTTTCACATTCACTTAAATAAACGCATGTTTTGAAAGGCTGATAAAAACTCACCAGTATATCCCAGAGCTCCAGCTATCTCACTCCATGCCTTCTCTTTTCTGGTGTTGTCCTTGTAAAAAGTATGTGAGGTATCATATAAAATGGTGTGGTTTTGGACTTCGGTGATGAGTCTCTCGTCGTCCATGGTCTCAAATAACCCCCGGGACCCTGTCACTGAACTTGTGACCCCCGTGTCAGAGGAAATGACGTTATACAGCATATCGAGAGTTCGCGTAAGTTGTTTTATTTTGAAATATACCGGATCCACCACACTGGCCCGCGTCTGACTTCCTGTCTGGCTCGTGTAATTTCTTCAGCTTCATGAAAATCCACTTGCGGCGTCCGGAAAAAATAGACTCCTTGCGGAAACCTTCCGGAGCTCCGGATCCGGAGACGTAACACACCGCAGCTGGTGTAAATGCTCGCACTGACTACAACGGTTTCTATTCCTAGCGGCGTCCGTAGCAGACCCACAAGTCCAACCTGAGGAGCACAAGAGGAACTGAGAAATGAACGCCCGCTGTATGCATCCTCACATCGTTTCCTACAAGAGGAACTGGATCAAATATTAAACATGTAAAATAAAGCTCCCCTAAAGAAGATGAACAGGATCATTCAGTGACTCTTGTTCATCCATCTCATTCATCACTGCGACAATTCATTTTTACACATTTGATGCGTCGAAAACCAGGGACATAACTGACTTCCGCGTATCACCGCGTTTCCGACAGAGTGAGGAGCTGATGTCTTTCTCTGTCATGCGCAGCAAAGAGCGAAAGTGAAAGTAAAGCTGAAGTTGAAGCTGATGCGCCTTTCCCTGGATTTGTCTCGCCGTATCTTTTACTTCAACAGTGCTTTCCAAAACAATAAGGATTTTAGTTTGATAACACTACACACAGTAAGAAAACATTCAGTTTCTGAATTATTTTCATCTAAATGTATCATGTATGAATTGAGAAACTTTGCATGGTGCTTTCTGTCGTTTAGATGCAGCCATTTTGTGAAGTGATAAAGCAGCTACAGTGACACAAACATGAACAACACAGTCACAGCAAGTGACAGGTAAGTCTCCTTGGAAGACACATAGAAGACAGTTAGAAGACACATAGAAGACACATAGAAGACAGTTAGAAGACACATAGAAGACATATAGAAGACACATAGAAGACACATAGAAGACACATAGAAGACAGTTAGAAGACACATAGAAGACATATAGAAGACACTTAGAAGACACTTAGAAGACAGTTAGAAGACACTTAGAAGACATATAGAAGACACTTAGAAGACACATAGAAGACATATAGAAGACACTTAGAAGACACATAGAAGATACTTAGAAGACACATAGAAGACAGTTAGAAGACACATAGAAGACAGTTAGAAGACACTTAGAAGACACATAGAAGACACTTAGAAGACACATAGAAGACACTTAGAAGACACATAGAAGACAGTTAGAATACACATAGAAGACACATAGAAGACAGTTAGAAGACACTTAGAAGACACTTAGAAGACACATAGAAGACAGTTAGAAGACACATAGAAGACACATAGAAGATACTTAGAAGACACATAGAAGACACATAGAAGACACATAGAAGACAGTTAGAAGACACATAGAAGACAGTTAGAAGACACTTAGAAGACACATAGAAGATATTTAGAAGACACATAGAAGACAGTTAGAAGACACATAGAAGATACTTAGAAGACACATAGAAGACACTTAGAAGACACATAGAAGATACTTAGAAGACACATAGAAGATATTTAGAAGACACATAGAAGACAGTTAGAAGACACTTAGAAGACACATAGAAGACACTTAGAAGACACATAGAAGACAGTTAGAAGACACATAGAAGATACTTAGAAGACACATAGAAGACAGAAGACACTTAGAAGACACATAGAAGACACTTAGAAGACACATAGAAGACAGTTAGAAGACACATAGAAGATACTTAGAAGACACATAGAAGACACTTAGAAGACACATAGAAGACACTTAGAAGACACATAGAAGATACTTAGAAGACACATAGAAGATATTTAGAAGACACATAGAAGACAGTTAGAAGACACTTAGAAGACACATAGAAGACAGTTAGAAGACACATAGAAGACACATAGAAGACAGTTAGAAGACACTTAGAAGACACATAGAAGATATTTAGAAGACACATAGAAGACAGTTAGAAGACACATAGAAGATACTTAGAAGACACATAGAAGACACTTAGAAGACACATAGAAGATACTTAGAAGACACATAGAAGATATTTAGAAGACACATAGAAGACAGTTAGAAGACACTTAGAAGACACATAGAAGACACTTAGAAGACACATAGAAGACAGTTAGAAGACACATAGAAGATACTTAGAAGACACATAGAAGACAGAAGACACTTAGAAGACACATAGAAGACACTTAGAAGACACATAGAAGACAGTTAGAAGACACATAGAAGATACTTAGAAGACACATAGAAGACACTTAGAAGACACATAGAAGACAGTTAGAAGACACATAGAAGATACTTAGAAGACACATAGAAGATATTTAGAAGACACATAGAAGACAGTTAGAAGACACTTAGAAGACACATAGAAGACACTTAGAAGACACATAGAAGACAGTTAGAAGACACATAGAAGATACTTAGAAGACACATAGAAGACACTTAGAAGACACTTAGAAGACACATAGAAGACACTTAGAAGACACATAGAAGATACTTAGAAGACACATAGAAGATATTTAGAAGACACATAGAAGACAGTTAGAAGACACTTAGAAGACACATAGAAGACACTTAGAAGACACATAGAAGACAGTTAGAAGACACATAGAAGATACTTAGAAGACACATAGAAGACAGAAGACACTTAGAAGACACATAGAAGACAGTTAGAAGACACATAGAAGACAGTTAGAAGACACATAGAAGACAGTTAGAAGACACATAGAAGATACTTAGAAGACACATAGAAGACACTTAGAAGACACATAGAAGACAGTTAGAAGACACTTAGAAGACACATAGAAGACAGTTAGAAGACACATAGAAGACACTTAGAAGACACATAGAAGACACTTAGAAGACACATAGAAGATGCTTAGAAGACACATAGAAGACACTTAGAAGACACATAGAAGACAGTTAGAAGACACTTAGAAGACACATAGAAGACAGTTAGAAGACACATAGAAGACACTTAGAAGACACATAGAAGACACTTAGAAGACACATAGAAGATACTTAGAAGACACATAGAAGACACTTAGAAGACACTTAGAAGATACTTAGACGACACATAGAAGACAGTTAGAAGACACATAGAAGACAGTTAGAAGACACATAGAAGACAGTTAGAAGACACTTAGAAGACACTTAGAAGACACATAGAAGACAGTTAGAAGACACATAGAAGACACATAGAAGACACATAGAAGACACATAGAAGATACTTAGAAGACACATAGAAGACAGTTAGAAGACACATAGAAGACACATAGAAGACAGTTAGAAGACACATAGAAGACACATAGAAGACAGTTAGAAGACACTTAGAAGACACATAGAAGATATTTAGAAGACACATAGAAGACAGTTAGAAGACACATAGAAGATACTTAGAAGACGCATAGAAGACAGTTAGAAGACACATAGAAGATATTTAGAAGACACATAGAAGACAGTTAGAAGACACTTAGAAGACACATAGAAGACACTTAGAAGACACATAGAAGACAGTTAGAAGACACATAGAAGATACTTAGAAGACACATAGAAGACAGAAGACACTTAGAAGACACATAGAAGACACTTAGAAGACACATAGAAGACAGTTAGAAGACACATAGAAGATACTTAGAAGACACATAGAAGACACTTAGAAGACACATAGAAGACACTTAGAAGACACATAGAAGATACTTAGAAGACACATAGAAGATATTTAGAAGACACATAGAAGACAGTTAGAAGACACTTAGAAGACACATAGAAGACAGTTAGAAGACACATAGAAGACAGTTAGAAGACACTTAGAAGACACATAGAAGATATTTAGAAGACACATAGAAGACAGTTAGAAGACACATAGAAGATACTTAGAAGACACATAGAAGACACTTAGAAGACACATAGAAGATACTTAGAAGACACATAGAAGATATTTAGAAGACACATAGAAGACAGTTAGAAGACACTTAGAAGTCACATAGAAGACACTTAGAAGACACATAGAAGACAGTTAGAAGACACATAGAAGATACTTAGAAGACACATAGAAGACAGAAGACACTTAGAAGACACATAGAAGACACTTAGAAGACACATAGAAGACAGTTAGAAGACACATAGAAGATACTTAGAAGACACATAGAAGACACTTAGAAGACACATAGAAGACACTTAGAAGACACATAGAAGATACTTAGAAGACACATAGAAGATATTTAGAAGACACATAGAAGACAGTTAGAAGACACTTAGAAGACACATAGAAGACACTTAGAAGACACATAGAAGACAGTTAGAAGACACATAGAAGATACTTAGAAGACACATAGAAGACACTTAGAAGACACTTAGAAGACACATAGAAGACACTTAGAAGACACATAGAAGATACTTAGAAGACACATAGAAGATATTTAGAAGACACATAGAAGACAGTTAGAAGACACTTAGAAGACACATAGAAGACACTTAGAAGACACATAGAAGACAGTTAGAAGACACATAGAAGATACTTAGAAGACACATAGAAGACAGAAGACACTTAGAAGACACATAGAAGACAGTTAGAAGACACATAGAAGACAGTTAGAAGACACATAGAAGACAGTTAGAAGACACATAGAAGATACTTAGAAGACACATAGAAGACACTTAGAAGACACATAGAAGACAGTTAGAAGACACTTAGAAGACACATAGAAGACAGTTAGAAGACACATAGAAGACAGTTAGAAGACACATAGAAGACACTTAGAAGACACATAGAAGATACTTAGAAGACACATAGAAGACACTTAGAAGACACATAGAAGACAGTTAGAAGACACTTAGAAGACACATAGAAGACAGTTAGAAGACACATAGAAGACACTTAGAAGACACATAGAAGACACTTAGAAGACACATAGAAGATACTTAGAAGACACATAGAAGACACTTAGAAGACACTTAGAAGATACTTAGACGACACATAGAAGACAGTTAGAAGACACATAGAAGACAGTTAGAAGACACATAGAAGACAGTTAGAAGACACATAGAAGATACTTAGAAGACACATAGAAGACACTTAGAAGACACATAGAAGACAGTTAGAAGACACTTAGAAGACAGTTAGAAGACACATAGAAGACACTTAGAAGACACATAGAAGACACTTAGAAGACACATAGAAGACACTTAGAAGACACTTAGAAGATACTTAGACGACACATAGAAGACAGTTAGAAGACACATAGAAGACACTTAGAAGACACATAGAAGACACTTAGAAGACAGAAGACAAAGGACAGTGCTTTTATTTTATTTATTTATGGAACAGGTGAAGAGAGACTTGATGTAGGTTCATTTTACAGCTGCTGGCTCCGACATTATCTCATATTTATGCTTCAAAATACCTTTATTTTATTTTTCATATTTAGGCAAAGTGTTGTAAAGCTGACATGTCCAGAGTCCGGCCCAGGTGCCAGTGTTGGCTCGAGGTGAGATTCCAAATGGACTAGATTGTATAAATGACCATGAAGTGCTTTTAAGTCGTTTGTTGCCTGTAAACTGTTCTAAATGAATTCTAGTCTGCACCGTTGTCAGAAAGATTTAGTGTAAGCTTTGTCATATTCACTTTCTTTGGGTATTTATGCAACATTGGAAAAAAAAACCCTGATGTTCAGAGTGAGATTAGGATTTGTGACTTTTTGACAATGGTATTTAATAAGTAGTATTTTAACTATGCAATGAAGAAATTTAATAAACAACATAAAAAGTGTTGAGACTTATTGGCACAGAGGCTGGTGTCAGGTGGACAGCTCTGCATCAACAGAGTGTAGTGTGTAGGGCCAGCAGCTGGTTTAGCAGGTGATAATTGAAGCAGTGTTAAAATCACAGTATCATGGTAATTTGGCCAAAATCTGTTAAAGGTGGAATAGAAGATGTTTGCGAACATTCAGACAGCAGCGACTGTTAGCCAGTTTTTGAATAATGCGCATGCGCAAGACCAGCCGACTCGTTTCACAGTTCTTTCCGAGGTCCGCCTCCAAAACAACACGCACGCGCCAGAGACTAACAGACGGCCCGATTCTCTCCATACAATGTCACAAACACCAGATAATACTCCCAACTAGCAGTTTTTAATATGACAACAAAACATTGAGCCTAAAACTTACCTGTCGAGCAGCGTATTCCTCACTGTGCCTTCAGCGCTCGCTATCGCTCAAACGATGCACCAAGAACAACTCTGGTTTTGTTTCTTTCATCTGCCTTTCATCTTTTTCCTTTTCGCAGCCACCTCAAACATAGTCTTTCTTTTACAGTTACCTTCATCAGTGTTCTTCGCAGCCATTGTGTAAAACCTTGCTAACGACAAAAAATATTAATAAATATAAATGTAGCCTGATGCTAACGAGGAGTAGCTAGATGAACAACCTAAAGCTAACGGATGGAGCTAACGCTAGTTAAACAGACTGTCCCCCATCTACACAAATTAATAAAGAGAAAAAGAAAAAAAGGGAAATAAATGACTAGGTGGTCCTGACAATGGAGCTGCACGAAGGAGCAGTCTGTGCCTGACAGTGGAGCTGCACAGTGAGGCTGTTCAACGGTAGCAACGCAAAAACAGCTGTAAACAGAATACGTGAACGCGCACGCTTCCGGCCTCACGTAGCAGGAGTGATTGACAGGCTGACTGACCAATAGAACACGCGATGAGAGCGTTTTTGATTGGTTCATGTTTTTAAGGCACCACCACTTCTACAATTGACGTGTAAAAAAATTTATTTTTCAAGACCTGTTATTTTCCGATGTCTTATATGCAAGTAAAAACTAATTTATAAAATATAACAAAAAATGTATACAAAAACATCTTCTATTCCACCTTTAAGAAATGGACTAAATAGAGGTACCTTTACTCTTACAGAGTGAGAGTTGGGGATTAATGTTACATTCTTCCTACTTATTACCATTTCTTTTTTAACAATTCACTAAAAGTTAAGGCCATCCCATTCCCCTAACTGTCACTGCATTCACAATGTAATTGTTTTATTTATTTATTTATTTTTACATTTTGTCCTGAAGGCTGCTGGACAGACACAGACACAGTTCTGTGACAAGTGATCATTACCAACTTTTCTAACTCAAGGTAAAAACATATAAATATGCATGATGAACATTCACATCACAACTTTGAGGATGTTTCTCTTAGTTCTTAAACTTGCATTATTTACCACTGGAAAAATTATGATAATCTAAACAATGTAATTTGCATTTTGTCTCTATTAAATGAATTCATTCAGACCAGTTTCTCCTGAACTGGACTGTGTCTCCATAAAAACTGAACGATCCAAAGAAGATCCTCCAAACATGAATCAATCAAGGTAAAAAATAAAACAAAAAACACACAAAGATGGCAACTGTATTTTAAAATTTAGTTCATTTGTAATTCATGGATGCAGCATGACCTTATCTTTGTCTGACAAACCCAGACTATATTTAATCTGCCTGGAATAAAACAAAAGTCTTCCATACATCGATAACACGCTCAGATAATGCAGCTAGAGGTCAGACTAGTGATTTCACTCATTTATCCTCCATAGTTCTGTTCAGTAAAGTGATAATAAACTAAACAAGATCATTTAGATTGTGTGTATAATAATCAGATTAGATGTACGTTTAAAATGCACACATGTTAAATGTGTTTCATTGTTTGTTTTTCTTGTTTATTGAATCCATTCAGACCAGTTTCTCCTGCTTTGAGCTATGTCTCTGTAAAAACTGACCACTCTAAAGGAAATCCTCCAGACTTCAATGAACCAAGGTAAAAACACATACAGTAGAAAGACTTTGCTTCAAAATTGTTGTTAATGCAGTACATTCAAGCATTAAACATGCAGCAGTATTTAGTGATGCTGATGATAACTACCTGTTAATCTTTTGTGTTTTCCAAAGACACCAGTGTTAACCCATGTACCGTTATTGTACATGTTATATCAGACACACTGTGTATGTCTGTTTATATGTTTATTAAATTATTTTATTTTAGCCTGACTAAAGCAGATAATGAACTAAACAAGGTTATTTGCATTTTTGTATCTTTTAAATACATTAGACCACATTTAAGTTTAAGGTCATCTTTAATGTTTCATTGTTTGTTTTTCTTGTTCATTGACTCCATTCAGACCAGTTTCTCCTGCTTTGAGCAGTGTCTCTGTAAAAACTGACCACTCTAAAGGAAATCCTCCAGACTTCAATGAACCAAGGTAAATACACATATAATATAAAAATGTAAAGTTATGTTTTTAATGGAGCACATTGATTAAGTTAAAATCCTGTTAATAATATTGCACATTATTGTACAAGTTTGATCAGTGGCAGTCTATCAGTGTGTTTTTATTGCAATAGAGAACATCACTTTATTTCATATTAATCTGAATAAAACTAGAAACAAATGAGTATTTTAACATCTGACAAACTAATGGGAAGAAGAGGAGGATGGGACCTAAACCTACATTATTTACCTCCAGAAAAGTGATAATAAACCAAACCAAAATCATTCAGACCACTTTCTCCTGTATTGAGCAATGTTTCTGTAAAATCTGACCGATCCAAAGGAGATCCTCCAAACTGAGTGAAACTAATAGCTTCACTCAGTTACTTTATGGTCCACACGTTGATTACACTTTTGTGTAAGATTATCTTTTTTATTTGAAGTGTTCTCATCACATGAAGTGTTCTTATCATGTCTAATAATTTGTTTTGAAGGCCACCAACTCAACCAGTCACTCCACCGTCAGAACATTTACCAAAGGATTTATCTGAAAAACAATCTGCTGACTTCAGTGAACAAGCAGGGTAAGGTCAGACAAAGGAGTTAAGCTGTTGTCTCAAATGTCTTTTTGTTTTGTGGGATGTGATCGAGCCAGCCCACGTCAGGGTTCAGTGCTTATTGACAAACAGCTTCTTTCCAATCTTACTAAACCTTTTTCCAAACATTTACAAAAAAGTGACAGCCTTTAGTTTGTTTAATCAAAAGAAAGATTTACTTTCATGGAGTTCTTCAGACTAACAGGTTGAACAATGGTGGTTCTTCCTTCGGTTAAATTATGTAACACCGTTAATTTTAAGTTTATTCTTAACATTAATCTAACAATAAATGCTAATGGTTGGTACGTGGTTGACATTGTTCAGTCTGTCACTACAGCTTCTTCCCACTGTCCAAATGATGTTCGTAAATTGGCGAATCTAAAATTAATTGGTGAATATATAAATATATTGTATTGTAATATAGTGTTGTACCACAGGCATAAAGCCACTGTGTTGTTTGTGTTAGACTCCATTTTGATTCTTATTACTTATACTTCTAGTTCTTCTGAGAATGAAGAGGAGAAGTCAGAGGATCCGCTGGTCTTCATAAATGAAGGTATATTTATCCTGATATAATGACCAAAATAATTCACTGATTCACAAAAATTGCATTTAATTTTCTGGGGCCCAAGTTGCAAAGTGATTAGCTCTACCTCAAAGAAAGAAGATTGTGGGCTTGATCTTGGTATCAGGACACATCGGGAATGGGCATGACACGTAGGGTGTGTTTGCACTGGCCGTGTGTGGTTTGGTTTAAACAAAGAGCTGCTCTTTAAGTGCAGTTCATTTGGATAAGTGTGAATGCTGCCATATCAACCTGACCAGTTTGATTAAAGTGTGAATGCTGCCATATCAACCTGACCAGTTTGATTAAAGTGTGAATGCTGCCATATCAACCTGACCAGTTTGATTAAAGTGTGAATGCTGCCATATCAACCTGACCAGTTTGATTTAAGTGTGAATGCTGCCATATCAACCTGACCAGTTTGATTTAAGTGTGAATGCTGCCATATCAACCTGACCAGTTTGATTAAAGTGTGAAGGACCATAGATGTCTAAACGATCGAGCCCAGGTAACAAAAACATCACCTAACATTTAGTTTTCCCGATAGTGGAAAAAAAAACAAACCTGTACAATATTGTTCAACTAAATAAAATGAGCAGAACTAAAACATGAAGCACTCATCTAAAAGGAACCAAGTGTTGGCCACACACTCAACTTAAAACTTCACCTTTAACAATATCAAAACAATGGACTTGATCAGGACTAGCTCTGAGCTTATTTAGTGCTCACTACTCGAAACTGGGCTTTTTTAGCCTAAACAAAACAACTTAGAGACACACAAGTACAAGTACAAGTACACAAGTAAAAAAAAATCACCTGAGCTTATAAAGACAGATTATAATTGCCTCTTGAGGCATGAAAGACTCTTTGTCACGTCCAGTCTGGAGATCCTCATGAGGATGTTCTGAAAACCATCCAGAGATTGTACTAGGTTCCCTATAAAATAATGTCCAGGTAAGAAATGTAAGTAGAAAGTGATCACACGTGGCATCTTCCTGATAAAGGACAGAGCATGTTTGAAAGGGGCTTTAGTGTTTGTCTCATGATTAACTTAATGTTATCTATTTTAATTTCAGAGAAAGTTCTCTCCAAAAAATTGAAGAAGAGAATGCGTGAAAAATACAAAAAATTCATCAAGGAGAGTCCAGACACAGAATTATACAAGATGAATACAAAGACTACTATCAGATATAATACTATGTTCACTGATAACGTGAGAACAGTTCTGACAGAAGGTTTGGCTGGAATTGGGAAAACATTTCAAACAAAGACATTTGTGGCCAACTGGGCAAAAGGAAAGTCAAATAAAACAGTGGACCTGATGTTTTTGTTGGATTTTGCTGAGTTTAATTCAGAGAAATCTGAAAGTATTGAGAATGTGCTTAACAGTTTTCTTGGTGAACACTGCAACTACAATGACTATAAGATCACTATAATCCTTGATGGACTGGAAAAATATGAACATCCACTGGACTTTGACAACAATAAGGAACTGACAGACATTAAAGCTCCAGCTCCGATGGATGTGCTGCTGACAAACCTGATAAAAGGGAAGCTGCTTCCTTCTGCTCGTCTGTGGATCCTCACCCAGCCTTCAGCAGCAGACAGGATTCCCTCTCAGTACATCCACGCTCTCACTGAATGTCGAGGTATTGTTCCACAGTTTTACACAGCTCACAATACAATACACACACTGGCATTGGTAAAAGGGCTTCAAGTATTTATTAGGGATTAAATAGCGACATGATAATTGATAAAGTGTCGACTCGTAACTTGTATTGTTATTATATAGTAATAACTAAATCTTCTTATTGTCTGTAATTTGCTCTCACTGTACAACTGAATTAATCTATACATGGATTCATCCATTTATTTGATATAACAACAGTATCAGAAGGTGATTGGATGTTAACTTTACTGTACAGGGAGACCACTAGAAACAGGTTTTCTGTTTTTATGTTTTAAAAGAGAAAACAGCTTGTATTTGAATCTTTTAACCTTTCTTTAATATTTTTACAACCTTGGCTGTATTTTCAGAAACTGAAAAGAGACGGAAGAAGTTGGTATCGATGCTGAAGAAATCTTCTTTGAAGGAAAATTTCCGAGAAGACCTGGCCCATCTGAACCAGAGAAACACAGAGCACATCCTGAGACAAACAGGCGGAGCAGAAGTCAATGAAAAAAAGGAAAAAAGACAGATAAATACAGATAATATATCTGATGTGTTCAAAGGAGAGAGAGATGCAAAGATCCGAACAGTGTTGACCATCGGAGAAGGTGGGATTGGAAAATCCTACCTTGTGCAGAAACTCACAAATGTTTGGGCCAATTCTCAGTCTGGATGGTGGAGTACGGGCGATGAGTCACTGTTATTCCCACTCAGATGTTCAAAACTAAAATTGACTCAGAAAATCAGTTTAGTTGGAGTCCTGAACAATTTCTTCAAAGAAACCAAAGAATGTGTGATCTCCAATTATAACGAGCCCAGTGTCATCTTTGTCCTGGATGGACTGGACGATTATCAGCCTCCACTGGACTTTAACAACAGTCAGACTTTGACTGATGTGAATGAACCAGCCTCAGTCGATGTGATTCTGACAAACCTCATCAGTGGAAACCTGCTTCCTTCTGCTCGGATTTGGATAACCTCTCGACCTTCAGATGCAGATCAGTTGCCTGAAGAATGTATTGACAAGAAAACAGAAATACGAGGTAAACTAAAATACTGATGAAGGTTGAGTAAAAAAGCCAGTGAGTAAAACTGTTTTCATGACAAAAGGTTTTTTTAAGTTATCAGATTTTATCTTGAAACATAAGTGTGGTTACAACAACATCTCAACTCCACTGTTGAGGCTGTTTGCCAGAGAAACTGAGGAGCTATAGCTTCCCAGCCCAAAATACTTAAATGTACAAATGTTTTTAGTCTTTATCCTTTATGTAACCTTTAGGTCTTTAGGGTCTTTGTAAATCAAGTCCATAATTCAATACCTATTTTAAAATGACTTTATAAATCAAACTGCATGACTGACAAACACAGTGTTTATTGTTTTCCAGAGAAACCAGACATTGTGAGCCAGCGTGACCTAAAGAAGAAGCTGAGGGACCAGTTTGATCGTGTGACTGAGGGCGTTGACAGAGATAAGGCATCTGCTTTCTTAAAGGACATCTACACAGACCTTTACATCATAGAAGGAGAGAGAGGGGAAGTCTACCAACAAACTGAGAGCAGACAGGTGCAACAGGCAAAGAACAAAGAGGTGATTAATGAGATACCGATTAAATATCAGGACATCTTCAAATCTTCACCTGAAAGACCAGCGGATGAAATCAAAACTGTGCTCACGACTGGAGTGGCAGGAATCGGAAAGACATTTGCTTCAATGAAGTACATGCTAGACTGGGCCGAGGGTTCGGCCAATGAAGACATATACTTTACCTTCCCTCTTCCTTTTCGAGAACTTAATTTGAGAAAGGACACCGAGTACAGTCTGGAGGAACTCATTCATCAGTTCTTCCCGCTCATGAAGACGTCAGAGATTACAAACTACGATCAGTACAAAATCCTAGTCGTTCTGGATGGTCTTGATGAATGTCGACTCGATCTAAACTTTACCCAGAGCGATCTTCTGTCAGACATTAAACAGAAAACCTCAGTGAATATTCTGTTAATGAACCTCATCCAGAGAAACCTGCTCCCCAAGGCTCAAATCTGGATCACGTCCCGACCCGCAGCCTCTCTGTGTATCCCCGCCACTAAGGTCGACCGTGTCACTGAAGTCCGAGGGTTCAATGAAGAGCAGAAGGAAGAGTACTTCAGAAAAAGGTTTACAAACAAGGACCTGGCTGAGAAGATTTTGTTCCATGTGAAAAAGTCAAGAAGCATTTACATAATGTGTTACATTCCTGTTTTCTGTTGGATTGCAGCAAAAGTACTGGAGGATTTTGTGGAAAGAGGCGAAGACCAGGGAATGCCAAAGACTTTGACTGATTTGTACATTCACTTCCTTTTGCTGCAGTGCAGACAGACCAGTGCAAAGTACAGTGAAGGCAGCACAGGAAAAGGTTTAGAGGCAAAAAAACATGAGAAAACAATCCTAGCTTTGGGGAAACTGGCATTTGAAGAGTTGGAGAAAAAAAACCAGCTGTTCTATGAAGATGATCTTACGAGCTATGGCCTTGACATCGAAGAGGCAGCTGTCTTCTCCGGGCTGCTCACGGAGATCATTCGAGATGAATGTGAAGTGGTTAACTCAAAAAGGGTTTTCTGCTTTGTCCACATGAGCATCCAGGAGTTCCTGGGCGCTTTTTATGTTTTTCACACTTTCAATAATGAAGGAAAGAATGTGCTCAGCAGTACAGCCTCTGCAGACATATCTAGTTCAGATTTCTTCAAGATGGCTGTAGACAAAGCCTTGGAAAGCAAAAACGGTGACTGGGATATGTTCATCCGTTTTCTTCTTGGCCTCTCCCTTGAGAACAATCAATGCATACTTCAAGAGCTGCTGAAAAAGTCTGAAAACAATGAGAAGACAAACAAAGAAACCATTTCCTACATCAAAGAAAAGATCAGTGAAGAGTCGAGTAACGCTGACATGAACATGAACCTTTTCCATTGTCTGAATGAGCTGAACGACCACTCTCTTGTGGACGAGGTCAAAAAGTACCTCCAAACGGGAAAAAATGACTTTGAAAACTTCTCTCCGTCAAAGTGGTCAGCTCTGACCTTCGTGCTGCTGACTTCAGACGAGAAGCTGGAAGTATTTGATCTGAAAAAATATCTCAGATCAGAGAAGGTTCTTCTGGGAATGTTGCCGGTGGTAAAAGAATCAAAAAGAGCTTTGTGAGTACTTCATTTTTTAATGTGGGATGCACCACTCCAACACTGTTTGATCAATACGGCAAATACATTGACCCAATCTACTGATACTTAATATCTTTGAAGTATTATAATGTAGTGTTTGATTGTTATGTTCCTTTTTCCTGTTAACAGGTTGAGTTGGTGTGAACTTTCTGAGTTATCGTGTGACGGTCTGTCATCCTCGGTCTTAAAGTCAGCTTTTTCAAATCTCACTGAACTGGACCTGAGTCACAACGACATACTGGATTCAGGCATCCAGAAACTCTCTGAGGGCCTGAAAGATGTACACTGTAAAGTTGAGATTCTCAAGTACGTGATCATTACTCTTATAAAATATATGAACAAGAGGTATTGTTGGATAAACATCTGTTTCCTGTGTGTCTATGTGTCTAAAGGCTTGCAGGTTGTCAGATCACAGCAGAGGGCTGCTCTTTCCTGGCTACAGCTCTCAAATACAACAAGTCTTCTCAGCTGAAAGAAATTGATCTGAGTTACAACCATCCAGGAGAGAACGGGGAGAGAATGCTGAGTAATCTGGTTGAGGATCCAAAAGTAAAGCTAAAGAAAGTCTGGTAAGTCAAACGTGTTTAGCTGTAGCTGTCAAACCTTTTGATTAGGGACAGGTCACAATGCACTACCATGTAGAAGTTAAAACATGAGAATCCTGGGTCAATCCTGGCTCCTGTATGAGTCCCTGGTACTTTTCAAAACAAGAATCTAGAGGTTTGGAAGATACTTGGAACATGTCAGACAAAAGCCTCTTTATTATTTAGGTTTTCTAAATGGAAATTAAATGAATCTATTTCACTGATGTACATTAAATGACGAACATGAACTATTTTCTATGAAAAAACAAGTTTGTGTTTTCCTCTACTGAAAACATTAAATTACATAAATACAAACCTGTAACCGTGTATTGTCATCTCAAATAGTTTTGAATAATTGATGTTTCCACTGTTTTCAAAATGTACATGTTTTGCACAAAAATTTCTTTTACAGTCTGGATCACTGTGGTGAGCAGCGATTAAAGCCTGGGCTGAAGAAATGTAAGTTGTACACAAGATAAAGTAAAGACAAAATAACCTGTGTGTGTGTGTGTGTGTGTGTGTGTGTGTGTGTGTATATATATATATATATATATATATATATATATATATATATACTAACTAAATTTAACATTAAATTTGATATGTTTGTTCAGATGCTGCAGATCTAACGCTTGATGCTAACATCGCAAGCAAAAGACTTATTCTTTCTGAAGAAAACCGTAGAGCTGAGACGTGGGTGAAGGTGGAGGACAGAGACTTAAAAAGACCACTGTCTCCATTAAGGACAGAGTCCTGTGTTGTCAGTCAGGTGTTCTGTGAGCAGAAGCTGACAGGACTATGGTACTGGGAGGTGGAGTGGAGTGGGACAGTGGGCATTGGGGTAAGCTATGAAAATGCAGATGAAAAAAATAGAACAGGAAATGTTATGGGCCGTGATAAAAATTCGTGGAGTGTGTTTTGCTCAAATAGTTCCAACAAATGGCAAAACGATGCGGACCATTTAGGAAAACAAAGACAAAAGGAGAAAGTACAAACTCAAAGAAAGCACATTATGTTTTCATCAAAGGGCCCCCACAAAATGGCAGTGTTTCTGGACTGGGAGAGGGGCACTCTGACTTACTACGATATAACGTCAGGGGAACTGGAACATAAACACACTTTTCACTCTGCGTTTAAAGAGCCTCTGGTGCCTGGTTTCTGGTTTAAGACTGGCTCTGTGAGATTGAATAAAATAATATAAAGCACTCTGTACATCAGTGTCTTTGCTGCCAGTCAGACTCAGTTAACACTGACTGATTATATTATTTATATATATTATTATATATTGGAGTGAGGAGACACCCACGTCCTCAATCATCCCTTTAACACAAAGTAAACTAGAATAATGAGAATAATTAAACGAGCGAACTGTGAAACCGTTACTGCGGCTAATCTTCGTCAGTATTATGTGGACGATAATTTTTTTTTGTTTCTTGATCACTAAAGACACAGTTGTAAGATAAGTCTATTTCCACTTATTTTGTTTTATGGAACAGAAACCACAACATAATAACCTTGAATCACAGTATGCCACGGTGTAATGCAGCGATGACATTGAGACATAATGGCATCTAACGTGCTATTGACTTGACTGAGGCTGCTATACCCCAAACATAAAAGTAATAAACTGGTCAGTACAAAACTTTCTTTTCTGCTCCCAAGTCTAAACTTGAAGTCTAAGCAAAAAGGAAAAAGAAGGGTCCCAATTAGCAAACTGTAAGTAACTGTGTCTTAATGAGATGTTTCCTTTGTTATTGATAAGTAAATGTAATCTGTAAAATGTGTGTTCACAGCAGAAACTGAACACCACATGGAAAACTTACTGCTGTATGTGTCATGTTTTGTTAAAAATGTTTACCTACATTTGAGTTTTGTGTATGTACTGTATGTCTAATTCATAGACAAATTGGATAAAGGGAGACACCCGTCCAAAACCAGGTGGGATAGGCTCCATCACCCATCTGTCCCTTGGGTGAAGCATCATTTCCATCACACTGAGCACCATGGAGTCGAATAGAAACAAAAAAATTCTGGGAAATTTATATTATTATTAGGTAGGTTTAGCACATTTAATGGAGTTTGATGGAAATTATGATATCCTCTGTTTATGATGTGAAAAAAAAAAAAAAATCTGCTGATCTGCCAGTATTAACGAGTACTGCCTTTTTACAATTTCTCTATAAAAAGAAAAAGTGGAAATATTGATCATTAATAAGGTTTACTCATGCAACTATCCGGTACTGTTGTTTTTTGAGTTAAAATAAATAATCGAAACCTCTGTTGTGAACAAGGACTCATTCATAAGAGTGATTTGTGATGTCTGTTGTGGTGTGGCCTGTTCAGACCCCATACATTTACCCACAGGGTCAACAGAGTAAAAAGTGCTCTAGATTTATTTTGTCAGACACATCCAAACCTGGTTTAACTGTTCAACAAGAATCTGCAAGGTCACTGTGATTTAGTAAAATGTAGTAAAGCTAGTGCAGTTCAGGTATGCAAAATATTTCAACTCTGACATGGCCTTGAAAAATAAAACGAGCCTTTACTCTTCTGTCCTGCAGCCGCGAAACAGGAAGAGGCTGTAATTCTATTGTGGCATATTATTTAGTAGAGCGGTGCAATTAATCGAATTTTCAATTTCCAATTTTGTCTCCCAATGATCCCAAAACCTACGTAATCAAGAAAGATTATTTATTGCTTGTATTTATGTATTACTTATTACTTGTTTTCCTCGAGATTTAGGAAGTGCACTACATTGTTTTATTTTTAAGCTATTTATTTTTTTAAATATATGAGTATAACATGCAGCGGTACATTATGCAGGAACAAAATCAAAATGTTGCATGAAAAATATTGTATGGCTGGGTAAAAATAGAAAATAAATGTATGTGTACAGTCAGATAACAAACCTCAAAGGCGCTGGGTTGGACGAGGACACAGGGTTTATTTAAGTCTTTATGCTCCAGGCGTAACTCTGTGGACTCTGGAGTCATTTAATCCATTCATCCTCAGTTTGCTGTGCTTCTCTCACCTCCACATTCCGCGGTCTTCCCAGGATCTCAGTGACACGGCCGCGGGGCGTTGCCATAGCGCTGGGGTGATGGGGTCAGCCAACCTTTGGTACTTCAGTGATGGGACAGAGCTGATGATGGGGCGGGGTAAAGCGCCCTGAGAGACCGAGGAGATGTCCATAGTCCACTTACATTTGGTTTAAAGAGCTCATACTTTTTGTGAAAACCCTTAAACTACTTTGTGTTCTTTTTAGAGCAGTCAATCAAAAGTGCAAATGGAATAATGGAAATATTGAAGCTCTTGGAAACACTTTATAAAAACTACTAAGCATTAAGTAACTTCTGTGTGTTTACTCTTGTAGTCTGGTTTGAGCAAAGAACACCATCCCAAAACCAAACAATAAAAACATTGCCTTTCTTCAGAAACACATTAGATGGTGCTGTTAGCCCAAATGCTAATATTTTACCAATAAATCAAGCCTCTTGCCGGGCCAATTTTAGCACCCAGGCCCCACTTTGGGCATCCCCTTTTATAGATAGTCCACCATCTATAATCTCTTCTTCTCAGGTTGCACTCTCTATACACATGTGCCATCTAGTGGCAGGACACAGGACACAACAGGGAGCATGTGCACATACACTGTATGAGACAAAGCAAGGCACCGCTCCTACTTAAGTGTCACACTCGGACTCTTATAATGATCAAAAAAAATTGTAGGTAAGCAATGTTGTATGACTAATGTTTATTTGAAAATTAAAAAATACATATTTATAGAAGTGGCACCAGTTATAGATATAGTCAGATATTATGTTCTATTTTACTCCATTTACAATTAAATCCTAATGTTCTCTTAATTAAAAATAATATTTACTATATTATTAACTTATATTATATTCTTACTGTGCTTTTACCAAGAACTACAACACTGCTGATAATCTGTCTCATTCACTTTTTCCCCTCGTGAAAGTTGTTGTATAAATGTTATCTCTTGAGGTTATCTCAGAGCAGACGTGTTCCCGTGTATCACCGGCCCGTCCCGTGTGGAGAGGGTCCTGTTTTCTCTCGGACACACACCTGCTCAGGGCTGAGTGTGGACCGACAGGAGACAGAGCAGAGGCGAGGAGTGGTGACAGATATATACCACCGTCCCGACAGAGAAATCACCACCACCACACGCTGCAGGGTAAACAACACCAAAGTGAACTCTTTCAAGCAACGAATTATAATAAAGACTGTTGAGAAACCCGAGTTTGAGTTCACATTGAGTCCATTTGCTCGCTGTCATTCTCTTTTCTCTCCATTTCTGAAAAAACAAGGCTGAAAAAAAGTGTCTCAACATGAGTAAATCATTTCTGACTTTGGTCTGTCTGAATGTCCTCAGTCAAAATCAAGCTCAACGAAAAAGGGAATGATAAAAGATCAAAGTTGTTTTAGATTTTATATCAAACTCAAATAACTGGAGATGCTTTTAGCCTCCAGCTGCAAAAACAGGTTGAGCTCAGAGACAAGACAAAACAAATGTGACGAGAGACTGAACGTGGCTGTGTCCTGTTGGAGTATTTCAGCTCAGTGATCTGTGTCATCGCCCTGTGCTCGGACGTGACATCATCATTTACGTGATCCAGGTCATACATTATACATTACACGGGACGTATGTGTGTGACATGAGCCATCAGCGCTTTGCAATTTGACTGCACGCACCGTATGCGCCTGAAATAGTTTACATCAGCCTCAACAATTACACTGTCTTCCCGTGAGCTGCTCTGTATCACACACAAGGTTAGCTTTTTCACACAGACCTGCTTTTTTTTCTCCCGACTTTTATTCCTGAAGCCATTTTTTCCTGACCTTGAGGACAACTTCTGAGCATTTGTCGAAATAAACTCTCCTAAGACGCCTACTTTTAGTCTAATCTCATTTATTTCTCTACAGAGGAAACTGTAATTTGTTTAATTTGTTGACTATGGATAATAATGCCAATCTTGTCAACAATAAACAAGTGAAGGCAGAAAATCCTTCTCAAGAAAAGATTTGTTTTCAGATTTTTCATAAAGTAAAGGTCACTGTGATTTAAGGAGGGTAAGAGAAGACTAAGGAGAAGGGTTTCATTTTCAATTCTCCTCATTCTCTCAGAGTTTTTAGCTCCTGCTGCTCGGACCAGACCCAGTGTCGGTCCAAGTCTTCACTAACCACGGACTGACGGAGCTACAGTGGGCCATAAATCCAGATTCCTCCGCTGTCATGAGGGGAATCGTATTTGACTCGACCCAGACTCGGGTTGACCTGCGTTCCTCCTGCAGAGCTCTGACCTGAGGCCTGTGGATTCACACGTGTCTAAACACTATTCATCACCTGTCCTCAGTCTTTTTCATCAGGCCTTTTCTCTCCCTTCAGGTGCTTTCTCCGTCCGTGTCCATTTGTCTTCCACTGTGGGTTTCAGCTGTCAACAACCGTTAGACTGAACACACATTTTGCAACTTCTTTAAAACCAGTGTTTAAGGAAATGTGTGTTTGCCATACGTTTGTTTAAATATTGGGTTATTGTTTGTTGTAATGAACAGACTTTTGTCTATTATAAATACAACTTTTTGATCTTAACAGGAAATACAGACCTGTCTAATTGTAACTTAAAGTGGCACTACTGGATTTTCTTTTTTTTTGTCCCTGTTTCAGACTAAGACTTCTCCCCAACCACAGCCTATGAACCTTTCCTGCTTTCCTTTTATTGAAAAAGTAAAACCAGACACATTTCCTCCTTAAAATACAAATACATTAGACCCAGCTGAAGTTTATAGTAAACTTTTGGCCCCGACCTCACCGTCAGAACAACAATAATCTCTGCCTCGTTAAACTTTACGTGACTGAATTGCCAGTCTTTATCTCCGTTTTACGCTGTCACCCTTTTCTCTCTTGATGTTTTCATTTTTTGCACTGTTCCATTGTTAAAAGACGTATCCAGCGCTGAACATAAGATTTCTCTGTTTTATCTGCCAGCTATTAGTTCTTTACTGACATCACTGTCGACCAATGGGAGCGCTCTTTATTCCAGAAGTGAGCTGTGATTGGCCAAAGCTCCTGTTCAGAAATGAAAAAACGATTAAAATCCTTGATAACAAAGCCTACATTACATTTTAACGTCTTGTTTTTTTCACTGATTTCTTTTACAATTTGCTGTTACAGTTCTTGTTCCACATGTACAAAAAATAGCAAACTTCCCGTTAACATTTATGCATAATTGTTTTATTTCTTGTGAGCATCTTTAGGAAACCATACCAATCATTAAAATATGTGTAGACATTGCTTGTTCAAAAATGTTATGTGGACTTTGCATGTTAATAAATCTATAGGTGTGGTGTTTCTGGCAGCAGCTGAAACTAAAACCTATAATGAATGATGTAGTCGAGGCTGATCTTGGTCTCAAACATCAAGACCAACCAAGATCTCAGCCGGTTATCTTTCAATTGAAGCAGCAGGTCAAAGTGCACATATCTGTCCTCTCCAGATCAATGTGACAACAATAGTTTAAAACATTATCTTTCCCTTTTTATAAAAACCCTTTCCATTCCCCGTCCATCGTCTCTCCTCTTTCCTCTGTTTTGTTTCACTGTCCCAACCTGTTCCGGTGTTGAGACGGATGACGGGGCGATAAATCAAAAGAAGTGAAGCGATGTAAGCCCAGAGCGAAGGTCAGCGCCTCGGGAACCGACCGTTCGATTGCTCCCATCAGGGACCTCCTTCACATTCATCTCACGTTTTAGTTTATTTCTCCATCTTCTCGCCCCCTTTCTTGTCGTCTGCTTTGAATCTTTTACGTTATGGATTTGTGCAAAGGTCGTAAACACAGCAGCTGCAGGTCTCGGAAATGGATCGCATGATTATATTAGAGAAGTCTGCGGGATAAACCTTGCGTTCAGTTCATGCCAGTAACAATTTGACGTACAGTAAAGTCGCTAAATGAGGCCAAGTTCAACAGCAGCTCGGTCCAAGCATCAAACGTTACGAGCAGCACAGTCTTTAATACAATTATATGAGTCTCATTTAGTCTGGGGCTGAATGCAGAAGTGTTAAGTGATTTCAAAACGTGAAATGGCAGCAACTCACACAACGCAAGTCAAAATTATTAAACATTTTGTAAAAGGAAAAGTTTCACTGCCGTCATTAGAGCCTTGGGTTGAAACTGGAAACTGAACAATGTGTCTTTTGCTCGTTTTATTTAATATTGCACAAGATAAAAGGCTTATGGCGACAAGGCATCATAGAGGAGTAAATGTTATAATAAATAAATTAGGTGCCAATGAATAAACTTAAAACTGCAGTAGCTAAAAATCCATCACCACCTCACAACAACTGCTGCTTTTGTTGTATTAAATAACGTAAAACTGACCCAATTGCATAAATCCATTGTCAGTATTTACTGCATTTGACTTTGCCTTTCTTTGCTATCTTTGTAAAGCTGTTTCTATTTGGAATCAGAAATGACCTAACCTTGTGCAGCAGCTGGATTCTGGTTAGATTTTTGATTTTACAAACTCACACAAATCCATCTTGTACTGCTCCGGGCGAAGTGAAGGCAGCAGTTTTATTTTGTAGACAAATCGCAATCTTCCGTGTGTTTTATTTAGTTTAGTGTACTTCTGCCAGAGCCTCTTTCCCGCACCAACTCACTCATGCTTCTTTAACATAAAAACAAACTCCGCTTCGACTTTCTGGCTTCACTCCTCAGGTCAGTCTACTCACGAAAAGAGTGAGACGAAAAATGAACTCAGAGTTTAGAAAGATGTGGATAAAGTTATTAACCACATCAAAGTGCATGGCCTTACCTCACGTGAATAAGAACATGGAGCAGAGTCTGAAGTGTGATGCTTTCTCGTAGGAATATTTCACCCTCGAACTGGGAATTTGTGTAAATGAAGATCCGAGACAACTTTAAACCTCACATTTTGGATTTAAATCGAGCCCAGTCCGTCTGACTCTGCTTCGTGGTAAGTTTAGTTACATTTACATTATTAGTAAGAGTCAGGTGAGACTTAGTCAGTGCTGGAATAGACACTTCTTCAGGAGGATTATCATTATTATTATACCCTGCTGCTCAGTAAAACCACTCTCCTGACATGTATGAGCGCAAAATCTTGCCTCAAACCTCCTCCAGACTTTGCAGACTTTCAGATTATCTTTTCAATGTCACTAAAAGTAAAAGCATAACAACATAATTGTCAATGTGGATCTCAGCTGGACAACAAAGAGACCTGCTGCTTTTACAGATGTTTCATATACATCAACATGAACTTATTCCCTGTTTGCAGTCAAATCTCAAACCAAAACTGTCATAAACTCAAACAAAAAAAGGCTCCGAAACCTCAGTGAAGTAAATCAAAGCTGACCGTCACAAACCCGTGAAAGGAAATATGGAGCTGCAGCAGGTTCATATGTCCTACATACGTCCTTATCCCGAGGCGTAAATCAGTTAGTGATCATTAATTCAGTATGTTGGACCCAAATCCCACAAAACATTTTCCAAACTCCCCTCAGGACAGAGCTAAGGAAAGAATATTATGTTAAAATGCTTTGGAAAATCGATACCATTAAAAACTGAACTTAAAGTTACACGATACAGAGCCTCGTATATTGTAATTTGTGCTTAAAAATAAAGAAAACACAATTTGGGAGAAAAGCTTACAGTGAATGGCAGTTGTGTTTGGGATCCTCGGTGGAAAGTAGCAGGCCTCTCAAACACAAATAAACTCTGAGGGAGGTTTGTGCCCCTCTGCGATGCTGTTTATATAAATGCTGTAAGAGCTTTAAGGCAAACATGTAGAAAAGCACACTGCAGCTTTGAAACATGTTATTCCTGGGTCTTTGGGACAAACCTTTCAGCTTCTCGTCCAAAGCCACAAGCCATTGGAGATGATGAAAAATGTAATGTCATTGAGATGTAGAACCTGGAGCTGATACTAAATGGAGACTGGTCTGTGGGAAATGCTTGTTTGAACCTTACCCTCCGGCTGCAGCTGTGCTTTTTCACACAGACTGTACTTTATGTGTCATTTTACCACTGTTTAAGACGGGGTTTGTAAACTCTGGTGTAAATGGTGACAATAAATAGGTTGTCTGTGAATAATCCCTTTTACCAAACCAGAAACATTCAGAAGGCGATCTACTCTAGACACTCATTGAACCACACTTAAAAACCTGATATATAACTTTATATCAGTGATTGACAGAAATTAATTAGTGATTTAAGGGGGGTGCTATGGTAGTTGTTGGCAGGTGGGGAAGACTCTTTCAGAATTAATTTCTAAATATAAATACTGAATAGAATAGCATTATTTTATTTATTTATTTTTTGGCAGCTTGCACACTGACAATTGGTTGTGTTTCATATTTCATTTTATCATTATTTACATGTACCTTAAGGACATGTTTGGAAAAATAAATAAATAAATAAATGAAATGCAATAAAAGGACTGACATAAGCTACACTCAAAGGCTCAATCCACAGTCTCCTGCTTCTGGAGTAAACTCTCTAAACACTCACATAATCCAAATACTACTTCTGAAGAAACAAAAACAGATTTCTCTGTATCTCCACTGTTTGCTTTGAATTCTTGTAAAAGTATGAGTTTGTTAATCCTCGGTTAACAACTGGGCTGTGATTAGACTGATGTGTGTAAAGAACCAATCACAATGGATGCTTTGTCCCATATACATCCATTCGTCCGGCGCCCCACAACCAGGAAGTGCACTATTTACAACCGAAATAAACCAAATAAAATGTTTGATTAATTGCCTTTTTTTTTAGTTGTTTAAATTGGTCACTTCTCCCCATTGTCCTAATATTGACCAGAAGCTACTGCTAGTGTGTCATTATACACTGAGAAGGCAGCTGAAGGTAAAGTTTTACATATTGCTTTTTAAACACACACTGCAGGAAGCAATAGTCCAGCTTTACTCTTGAGGATGTTTCCACACACACACACACACACACACACACACACACACACACACACACATACGTGTTTTCAGGACATATCAGCACCTATGACAATGACGTGAAAAATGGGAACATGCCTTTATAAAGGTCTTACAGGCCTAGGAGTCAGAGGGTTTTTCACTCACACTCCCAGGAATATGTCCATCTGTTGAAATTTGGTCTAGGGCATTATTTTGGTCAAACCTGATTTTAATGCTACTTGTCAGGACCTTGTCAGGTTTGTGTGACATATGAGTGCCTCCGCATTACACACACATTTTTCATGTTTAGGTGAAATATGAAACCAATGACTACACACAATTTTTTCATGTATACATGACTTTTGAAGACCAAGTAAGGATAGGGTCTGTATTTTCAACTTGGATTCTGTTAGATATGTTTGACATATTCATATAATATTCATGTGTGTACACAGTTAGGTTCACCAATCCTCTGAGACTGAGCTGTGTACACACTAAAACGTGGTCAGTCTACTTCTTAAGTCTGCAATGTACTAAATTTATGAATTTTGTTGTAAGTGTATATTTGAATAAAACATGAAACACTTGATGCCTTTCTTACATTTCTGTATTGATAACAAATACAGTATGTTAACATAAAATGAAAAAAAAAACTTAAGGAACTTAATCCCTTTTCTTTAATCAGGAAGATGGATATAAACATTTGCTCATTACACTACATTTGGTAATAGGCAAAAAAACAAAGATCAAATGTTGAACAAATGTATTGATCTTGAGCCACAGAACACTTTTTATAAAACTATTTAGTCATATTTCTTTTTAAAGCTGTAATTCGATTGTGAACATAGTACTTGATGGCAGCCCACTCTCTGTTTTTCAAAGCCTCTGGCTCGGCCCGGAGGCAGGAATCACAGTCTTTTTACCTGGGACTTGGCAGCTTGTGATGAAATGAAGCATGTGCCGTTCAACAGCTTTCACCTCATCCTCACTCCACTTGCTTCTTGATTTCTTAGCTGTCATATAATTAGAAACAAAAAATCTTAAGTGAAAATGGCTAATGTAAAACATGCAGCATATGATGAAAAAATATTAGGGTATTTTGCTTTTTTAGGCATTCAGTATACATTTATTCTATACTTCAACAATTTAGCTCTTTTCTCTTAATCCATTTCTTCTAAATTTTCCAACGCTCTGTTTTGAGTCACCCACTCCAACTTTCAATCACGTTTCCTTTCAGCACTACAGTAATATTTACCCCCCCCCCTATTCTTTTCCTGCCTCAGGAAAACATGCAAAGCTAATGCTAATTGTCTAATCTTAATTTTTGAGAAAGCGTTGTATTAAACTGAGGGCAGAAATTTGCGACAGGCATGGTTGTGCGACAAAAACAGAACAAAAACCACATCTGTTTGGCCATGCTAAATAGTAAGCCGGGAGGGACACAGAGATTAAATAAACATGGAGGTACGACTCAAAACAGCGCTCCGGGTCACTGGAACATGGTATAAAGCTTCTTTGAGTCCATTTAGCTAAATACCCCTTCTTTGATAGAAAGTGCTCTTGAACCTTGCTTTCCATTGGAGCGCTTTGAGGAAGTTTCCTCCTCAGGTGCAGTCTGCTGGGAATCTAAAATGATAAATAAGATAATGCATTCTGATAAAACCACACATTCACAAGTACATTCTTTTACATTTTACCATTTTTTGGTTGAGTGTTGCTGACACTTTTGTTGTCTATAAAGGTTGAGTGAGGAGTTGTCTCCATGTTGTCTATGATGGTTGAGTCAGAGGTTCCCTCCATGGTGTCCAGAGTGGTTGAGTCAAGAGTGTGGTTTGGGTCCAAAGAACTCTCACCTCTGGAGCCTTAGAAAAGTAATAAAAATAATATGAGCTTAAATCCAGTTTATTTGTTGTTTTTTCTTTGGACTGTAAAAAACCTCAAAGACAGGCAGTATGCTATTCTACATGAGATATAAATATTTACATGTCAACCATCTGACTATAAAGTCATGAGTGAAAGACTACTTATCACATTCAAAGTAGTCTCCTACACTTAATTTTTTTTGGTCAGTCAAGTAACAAGCCCTCATCTTCTCCCAAGAAGGCATTGCACCCTTGACATCATCTCCCTTTACTTGACTAAATACCAAATTAGACAATTTTTGCAAATGTTTCTTTATCAGGATAAATGTCCAGCTCTCCATTTTTCCCTGATTCAGCAAGTCTGCTGTTTCGCTTTTTACTTTGGAGCTGTGTGGTTACCTAATATTTAGCATCCTTTTATCAGAGTCAAATTTATCCTTATGTTAAAAAGCTAATATGACTTTCTTTGTCCTCTTTAAGTTCTTTTTCCTATGTTGCTCTGCCCTCCACAGTACAACTAACCAGTGTCTTAGCTCTTATTGCAAAACACAACACCTTTTGTCATCTAATTTTGAGGTTATACTTTTCTTTGTTGCTTTCTTATGTGCCTCCCTTACTAATTATTTTTCTTGTCTATATCTATTTGGCTTCAACCAGTCCATCTTCTTTCAATGTTTCTAGAACACAGATTGTGTCTCTCATTCACTTCAATTTATTTACTGTTGGAGTTAGGATACCTTTGTGTTGATGTGAATCAGCAATAGTTTCTTCACTGGAATCATCATCATCACTTGTAGCAACTTCATCTGGTTAGGAAAAAAAAGGGAAATGTTATATTATTGAATATAATACATATATTATGTATAAAACACATTTTTACCATCAGGATTGATCTCGATGTCATCCAACCCTTTTCCCTGGAGGTCAGACAGTTTGCCTTTTTCCATTGCCATTAAGAGTTTGCTGACTTTTGCTAGCTGCAGGGTACTCTCTGGGAGCCGGTAAAATTCTCGATGGACGCGGATGTCATGTCCAAGGAAGGTGGCAAGTTGATCCATTTCGTTTTCTTTTAGGTTTAGTATTGTGGACAAGGTAGCAACTTGTTTACGCAATCTTGTTGATGTGAGTGCCTCTGGGTACTTAGCACCACATTGGTTTGCATACTTGCGAAGGCAATCAGAGCCTCTGTAGTGAGAAAGGACACCTGGACGTGCAAACAAGTACACATTCTCTCTGCAGACTTGACTCGCAATCCTGTTTTTCACAAGGAGGTCCATTGCAGCAATCATGCCAGGTGTGAGGAGAACAGGTACCATTCTTGACCTTTTACCACGAATCTCAACTCTGTCAAAGTGCCCAACCAGCTTCCTTTCCAACTCAGTGAGGCACATCATAATATCAGGATTCATCTGTGTACGATTCCGAGATGTGAAAGCCTGGAGCTCCATTTTTGAAACTTCCCCTTGCCTTTTTCTGTTAAACAGTACAATCTGTGTCAAAGTCACTTTAGCAAGATTACTGAAGGTTATGTTGTTTGGGTTTTCCTCTATGTCCTTCATACACTTCAATCCTTCAGTAGCAAGGAACTTGTGCAACAGTGACACATCCTGTGTAAATGGCAAAACCTGTGGTTTATTCCATTTGGCTTGTTGAAGTGTACCCAATGCAGCAGCTGAAATGGACTCTGCCCACTTTTTCTCATACAAAGTGGCAAATTGCTTGGCTGACTCTGCAATAGCATTACGATTTGCAATGATGGCATTGCACTGCACAATACCCGCAACTTTCGCCAAACTGTGTCCCAATTTCAAAGCCAAGGATGGGGTTTTGTATGAATTGCTTTTCAAGTCATATCCAGCAACAGCTCTGACTGCTTGGATCACATAGGGGAAGTTACAGGGCATAACAAGGTCTTCTGTGCATTTCAAAGGGGTTATAGCTCTTGCCATTATCAATAATCTTGCCATCTCTCTCATTTTTTGCCGTATGTAATCATTCCTTCTCTCATGTGGTTTCCTTGCATTGTACAGTGACTCTCCAAGGCTAAGAATATCTCTTTCACTTCTTACTACCAAGGTTATGTCATCTTGGTTCATTTCACAGGCAATCTTCCACACAGCTTCATGAACTTGGTCAGGTTTTGGTAAGTACATTTGATTCCGTTGTCGTCCTGTGAGAGGCTTTCCCTCAGCAGGCTTCTGAGGGCAGTTTCTTACATGTCTCCAAAGGCAATCTCTTGCATACAGTCCTTGACAAAACTTGCAGTGACTATAGTCTTCAGATTGTTTTGTGGTAGTGGGTCTTCTGCAAGCAACCATTTCTCCGGTACCTAAGGTTGCTACATTAGCATTATGGTCAAAGTTTCCTCTCTTCTTAAGTAAGCGTAACAATTCTCTTCTTTCACGGGACCTTTTATTGAAACTGAAAGCTCTTGCCACATCAGACTCTGTGCTGTGGACAGTTTCAAAGTGTCTTGCCAATTTTGAAATGGCCTTCTTACAATACAGACAGTATTGCTTCTTGTTGTACTTGCTTTGTTTTTCCTTAGCTCGCAATGGTGCAACTTTTATGGTGCTGCTATTGTGTGATGTGCTTCCTGATGAACTGGCACTACAACTAATCACTGAAGGAATTGGACTGCTGCTTGTCAATCGTGAACTGGGCTCTGAACTGGTGATCTCCCCACTCTGTACTGTAGCTATCCCAAATGACATGTCCTTTAACAGTTTTTTTCTAACACTTGGTTCCCTACTACAAAGACTTGTGTCTGAGGCACTGCCACAAGAATCTGGAACGAAGTCAACATCATCATAATCTGTATTATCTGAGTCTTCAGAGATCTAAAGAAAAATAAACAAAAAAGTATCTTGACATTTATCAGTAGTTGTAGTTCTCCCAATCTAATTGCTCTAACATTCTTATTACCTTGCCACTTAAACTTGCAGAGTCTCCTTCATGAAATCCACGATCATCAGCCAAGGGATGTTCTGCCTTTAAAACCATTAATAATGTCAATAAATTTAAATAATCGAATGATAAACAATTACATATTTTTCCCAAAACTTTTAAGACCTCAAACCTCCAAAATTAACACAGATTATACTATTTCAATAGTATGCACTCTTCACTAGTCTAAAATAGTAAAAAAATAAAAATAAATATGAAAAAATAAATAGCGGGCCTTAGTCTTGCACGAAAATCAACAGTATTTCTTGTACAAAATATCCTCTGTCAAAGAAAGTTTTAATATTTCATATAAGGACACGGTAGCAGCCCCCTATTACCTGAACTAATGCAGTTTACCCAAGCCACGCACACACGAAAAAAAAAAAAATCTAAATAAAAGTGTGTTTACCTGTTCAATTGAAGAGGATCTCTGACTGTCTTCTTGGTCTGCAGAAGGTTGAGTTGGGATCTCGACATTTTGTGTCTGCAACAAAACACAGCAATACAATCTAAGCAATGTTCTGTACTCTACATTAGAACCAGTTAATACATGAATGATCATTTCTGTCTTAGTAAACATAGTTCAAATGAAGATCTGAACTCTTTATGCCGCACTCTATAGATATTCTTAAGCCACTGAACAGTATGAGGACAATGTACTACACACTTGAGTAGTTGATCAGACCATGAAGGTCCATCATCTGGTCTGAAGCACACTCAGGTCTTTCACAGACTACATCAATATGAGGACCTCACCTTAAACACACTCAGGTCTTTCACCGTCTAAAACAATATGAGGACGTCACCTTAACCACACTCAGGTCTTTCACAAACTAAAAGTCTAGAACAATATGAGGACATGACGACTTCACACATATAGAGTCCATATTCCTGACTTCTACCTTTTCCTGTTGTTGTCAAAAAGCTCTAAATCCCTCACTGATAGAAATGCATCTCATTCTCCAGAAATTCAATCATTTCAGCTCATCTTTATGAAGATAATTGGACAAAAATGTACGCAACAATTAAAAATAGATTTTTTTTAGGATAACACTCCTTTTAATGTTTGAAGAGATCGTTAGTCCCATTAATTGTATGGTTTTCACAAAATTAATAGTAATATTGATATTATCAATGTTTTCTACAAACTGTTGCCTTACAGTAAAATACAACACTTTACTCTGAATTGGTCCCAAGTCACACAAAAATAAATAAGGTCTAAATAAAAGTACTAATATGTCATTACCTGTTGGTCAGTTGAAGAGGATTTCTGACTGTCTTCTTGGTCTGCAGAAGGTTGAGTTGGGATCTCGACATTTTGTGTCTGCAACAAAACACAGCAATACAATCTAAGCAATGTTCTGTACTCTACATTAGAACCAGTTAATACATGAATGATCATTTCTGTCTTAGTAAACATAGTTCAAATGAAGATCTGAACTCTTCATGCCGCACTCTATAGAGGGTGTTAACACTGAACATTATACTCTTTAGTACATGGTGGATTTACTGGAAACAATTAGTTAATCCAAGAAATTCAGCTACATGTTGAGGTCCTTACATAATATAAAATTAAATTTGTATTCATTTGTACTTAGTGAATGTTTGCTTGGATTTGCACACTCACAGAATAATTCACTCTAGTCATCAGACTCAAAGTCGTCTGCCTCTTTTTCTCGATTGTCTTTTGCTTGGCCTCCTCATAACGTTCCTCACATCGCGCATGATGACGCTTTAGATTTTGCATGCGGCGACTTGCTCTCAACTGTTTAAATTAAGAAGTATATGTAAAGGACCTTAGTCCAATTAAAATTCTTAAAAAATCCACAATATTTCTTCATACAAAGTATCCTAAGCCAGGAAAATTAAACTAATAGAAATAGGACATTACCTGCTCTGCAGTAGCTGCCTGGTGGAAGAGGAATACTCCAGTTACTTGGCCGTCCTAAAAGAAAAAAAAATACCTATAAGAAATTATATATAGAATGGCAGAGTCAATTAACGACTGATTAACGTCAATCAACTGTAACAGAAAACAGTGATACATTTCATTATACTGAAAATGACAGATAGTGGCTTCGAAAACAAACCCATTATACTCAACTCAACACAGGACAATTTAAGTGCACGTCACACGCTCTGTGATGTAAAAACAAACAAAAATGTTACTATATATGGAACAGCAGTGAAAGTTAAACCCTCTACCCTATTCACTATAATCACCTTTACTGAGGTGACAGGCTGTATTGGGTTTGACTATAGGGAAGCCAGACTTAAGTGTAAGAATATCTAGACTCACTGTGTAAGGCTTTACAGAAAATTTCCGCACTGTACAGTATCTAATACCAAACAAGAGGGCAGTCTAACACACACTCAAGACTAATATGAGGACGTCACCTTAAAAACACACAGGTCTTTCACAAACTAAATCAATATGAGGACCTCACCTTTAACACACACAGGTCTTTCACAGACTAAAACAATATGAGGACGTCACCTTAACCACAATCAGGTCTTTCACAAACTACAAGTCTAGAACAATATGAGGACATGACGACTTCACACATATAGAGTCCATATTCCTGACTTCTACCTTTTCCTGTTGTTGTCAAAAAAGCTCTAAATCCCTCACTGATAGAAATGCATCTCAGTCTCCAGAAATTCAATCATTTCAGCTCATCTTTATGAAGATAATGGGGCAGAAATGTATGCAACAATTAAAAAATACAGATTTTTTTTTTAAGATAACACTCCTATTAATGTTTGAAGAGATCGTTAGTCCCAATAATTGTATGGTTTTAACCAAAAAGTCATAGTAATATTGATATTATCAATATTTTCTACAAACTGTTGCCTTACAGTAAAAGAAAACACTTAACACTGAATTGGACCCAAGTCACACAAAAATAAATAAGGTCTAAATAAAAGTACTAATATGTCATTACCTGTTGGTCAATTGAGGAGGATCTCTGACTGTCTTCTGGGTCTGCAGAAGGTTGAGTCGGGATCTGAACATTTTGTGTCTGCAACAAAACACAGCAATACAATATAAGCAATGTTCTGTACTCTACATTAGAACCAGTTAATACATGAATGATCATTTCTGTCTTAGTAAACATAGTTCAAATGAAGATCTGAACTCTTCATGCCACACTCTATAGATATTCTTAAGCCACTGAACAGTATGAGGACAATGTACTACACACTTGAGTAGTTGGATCAGACCATGAAGGTCCATCATCTGGTCTGAAGCACACTCAGGTCTTTCACAGACTACATCAATATGAGGACCTCACCTTAAACACACTCAGGTCTTTCATCGTCTAAATCAATATGAGGACCTCACCTTAAACACACTCAGGTCTTTCACAAACTACAAGTCTAGAACAATATGAGGACATGACGACTTCACACATATAGAGTCCATATTCCTGACTTCTACCTTTTCCTGTTGTTGTCAAAAAACCTCTAAATCCCTCACTGATAGAAATGCATCTCATTCCCCAGAAATTCAATCATTTCAGCTCATCTTTATGAAGATAATGGGACAAAAATGTAAGCAACAATTAAAAAATAGCGATTGTTTTTAGAATAACAGTCCTTTTAATGTTTGAAGAGATCGTTATTCCCAATAATTGAATGGTTTTCACAATAAAGTCATAGTAATATTAATATTATCAATATTTTCTACAAATTGTTGCCTTACAGTAAAATACAACACTTTACTCTGAATTGGTCCCAAGTCACACAAAAATAAATAAGGTCTAAATAAAAGTACTACTATGTCATTACCTTTTGGTCAATTGAGGAGGATCTCTGACTGTCTTCTTGGTCTGCAGAAGGTTGAGTTGGGATCTCGACATTTTGTGTCTGCAACAAAACACAGCAATACAATCTAAGCAATGTTCTGTACTCTACATTAGAACCAGTTAATACATGAATGATCATTTCTGTCTTAGTAAACATAGTTCAAATGAAGATCTGAACTCTTTATGCCGCACTCTATAGATATTCTTAAGCCACCGAACAGTATGAGGACAATGTACTACACACTTGAGTAGTTGGATCAGACCATGAAGGTCCATCATCTGGTCTGAAGCACACTCAGGTCTTTCATAGACTAAATCAATATGAGGACCTCACCTCAAACACACTCAGGTCTTTCACAGACTAAAACAATATGAGGACCTCACCTTAAACACACTCAGGTCTTTCACAAACTACAAGTCTAGAACAATATGAGGACATGACGACTTCACACATATAGAGTCCATATTCCTGACTTCTACCTTTTCCTGTTGTTGTCAAAAAAGCTCTAAATCCCTCACTGATAGAAATGCATCTCATTCCCCAGAAATTCAATCATTTGAACTCATCTTTATGAAGATAATTGGACAGAAATGTATGCAACAATTAAAAAATACAGATTTTTTTAGGATAACGATCAGTTTAATGTTTGAAAAAATCATTAGTCCAAATAAATGTATGGTTTTCACAAAATTAATAGTAATATTGATATTATCAATGTTTTCTACAAACTGTTGCCTTACAGTAAAATAAAACACTTTACTCTGAATTGGTCCCAAGTCACACAAAAATAAATAAGGTCTAAATAAAAGTACTACTATGTCATTACCTTTTGGTCAATTGAGGAGGATCTCTGACTGTCTTCTGGGTCTGCAGAAGGTTGAGTTGGGATCTCGACATTTTGTGTCTGCAACAAAACACAGCAATACAATCTAAGCAATGTTCTGTACTCTACATTAGAACCAGTTAATACATGAATGATCATTTCTGTCTTAGTAAACATAGTTCAAATGAAGATCTGAACTCTTCATGCCGCACTCTATAGATATTCTTAAGCCACCGAACAGTATGAGGACAATGTACTACACACTTGAGTAGTTGGATCAGACCATGAAGGTCCATCATCTGGTCTGAAGCACACTCAGGTCTTTCATAGACTAAATCAATATGAGGACCTCACCTCAAACACACTCAGGTCTTTCACAGACTAAAACAATATGAGGACGTCACCTTAACCACAATCAGGTCTTTCACAAACTACAAGTCTAGAACAATATGAGGACATGACGACTTCACACATATAGAGTCCATATTCCTGACTTCTACCTTTTCCTGTTGTTGTCAAAAAAGCTCTAAATCCCTCACTGATAGAAATGCATCTCATTCCCCAGAAATTTAATCATTTGAACTCATCTTTATGAAGATAATTGGACAGAAATGTATGCAACAATTAAAAAATACAGATTTTTTTAGGATAACGATCAGTTTAATGTTTGAAAAAATCATTAGTCCAAATAAATGTATGGTTTTCACAAAATTAATAGTAAATGTTTTCTACAAACTGTTGCCTTACAGTAAAATAAAACACTTTACTCTGAATTGGTCCCAAGTCACACAAAAATAAATAAGGTCTAGATAAAAATTGCTAATATGTCATTACCTGTTGGTCAGTTGAAGAGGATTTCTGACTGTCTTCTTGGTCTGCAGAAGGTTGAGTTGGGATCTCGACATTTTGTGTCTGCAACAAAACACAGCAATACAATCTAAGCAATGTTCTGTACACTACATTAGAACCAGTTAATACATGAATGATCATTTCTGTCTTAGTAAACATAGTTCAAATGAAGATCTGAACTCTTCATGCCGCACTCTATAGATATTCTTAAGCCACCGAACAGTATGAGGACAATGTACTACACACTTGAGTAGTTGGATCAGACCATGAAGGTCCATCATCTGGTCTGAAGCACACTCAGGTCTTTCACAGACTACATCAATATGAGGACCTCACCTTAAACACACTCAGGTCTTTCACCGTCTAAAACAATATGAGGACCTCAACTTAAACACACTCAGGTCTTTCCCAAACTACAA
>JAWCTZ010000256.1:10000-54253 GCA_036850595.1 Rhyacichthys aspro | reverse complement strand
ATTCAAATCTGACCTTAAAAGTCCATTACCTGATTTTTTTTTTCCTGTTGTTGTAGTTTTTTAGTGTAATCTCCTAAAGTTTATTGTAGCAGGAATCATCATCAAAAATGAGACCTTAAGACGTGATCTAGTCTTTATAATGAAGGATTTTAATAGATGAGAATGATCAGTCCACAGCAGGATTTTGTCCAATCACAGCTCACTTCAGGTAAAAGGAGTTCTCCCATTGGTCGACACTGATGTCAACAACGAAGGAACACGTAAATAAACCAAGGAAATGGGTTATTCTGTTGGAAATACGTCTTATTTTACAGAGAAACAGCTCAAAAAAGATAAAAATAGAGAAACAGGAGCAAATGAAACATGGATAAATGTTGGTGATGCTTCGACACAATGCTTTTTTTTTAATAAACCTGATCTTAATCGTATGTAAAGTTCTCCCAAGGCCTTTTTTCAATACACATCACTTGTTTAGTACCTTTTTTTCAGTCAGACCCAGTGCTTCCCTCACAACACTTTTCACTTTTCTATTTCACATTTAAATGAAAAAAACAAAGCCATTTGTCGTTTACTTCTGATTAAAACCATTCCTGCCACAATTAGACTCTCCCACTGGACAAATACAAAACAAATACAGTATCTGCAGCTGTCTGAACTCCCCAGTCTTTGTTGTGTAGTATTTTTCATTCCTGTTAATCCCGCTCAAAGGTTACACCGCGCTGTACTTTGAACATTTCCCAAACTGAGGCTGGCATCAGGAGAAAACACTGAACAGATGTTTGTTTTAACAGAAACCACTGTTCGTCCCCGACCAGCGCCGAGCGGTAACCGGGCAGAACGGGAGAATTAGCTCCGAGACTAATTGTGCTCGTGTTGTAAACCTGTGCAGTAATGTAAAGAGGGGTTTGTTTAAAGACGAGTCCGGACGGGGTTGGACTCGGTGGAGTTTAGGAACACGGCTGCAGCAGAGAAAAGATGGAGAATGTTGGAAACAACTTCAAAACTTCAGGCTTTTTCACCAAATACAACAAGAATCATCAACACAACTCAAACAAAAACTAGAAGCTTTTTCTTCACGTTATCAGATTAAACTCTTAATATCCACAATGATATTTTAGACTCTTTTCTGCTCTACATTTCTTTTTCTCTATTAAATAATACCTTTGTGATTGATAATTGTCCAGGATGTAGTTCACTTAAAGCCTAAAGCTGCAGGGAGAGGATCCATTCCCACAAGAAACAGTAGAAGATAAATACATTAATTTAATGTTGTTTTTTCATTAAACTATACGTAAACTACAGTGTTTTCCATATTTCTATAATTCTTTCTCCTAAAGAATCATGTCACAACTTCCTGATCGTTTTTTTACGCCATTTCTGTCAATTTGTTTTAATCAGTTACTTGTATTCACTCTCATTCACATTTTAAAAACGTACATTCGATTAAATGCCCAGAGACTTTTGAAATATTTGAGTTGGCAGCTTCTGAGTCTAAACCTGATGAAAGCGTGCTCCAAGAGATGTTCATGTGGAGTTCTTTGGACCAAACTCTGGAGAAAGAAGGAAGGAAATCCATAGTTTAGTGTAAATCTGCGTCTGTAAACGAGAAGTGAGACAAAAAACAACTTCAGCTCCAAATGTTCTTGAGTTTGACCTTGAACATCGCCACTTCTTCTTCTTCCTCTTCTGTTTTGACCTCATCCAACCTCCTTTAACTACTCTCTGTCATTACCAGCAGCTCTTTCCTTCACTTCTCTGCTTCACTTTTCACGTTTCTCTCTCTAAACTCACACACGTTCCCTCTTGTTTACCGTCCTTCATAACTCGATCAGCGCTTTTCCCACTTTTTCCGTTTCTAATTCCAGTTTCTGTCTAATGAAAGCCGCGCCGTAATAAGCTGCTGCTGCGGTGTGTGTGGGCCTCACAGAAGTTCTCTCAGTGTGAATGGGTTTTTTCGTGTCATTAGTCTAGATCCAGTTTAATGATGGTCCCAGTGGAGAGTCTCTTCACGCACACACCCGGGCTTCGAGTGCGGCGGATACGAGGAAATATGTATGTAAATTCCCTCATTTATGGCATTATCTGGAGGAGGTATTGTCTCTCACCGACGTAATGTATGACTGCCAGGGCGACATGAAAGCGACGCCGGGAGAGAGCGCGGCCGAGAGTCGATACGCCGTAACGTATGATGACAGTTCCGCACGGGCCCAGAAGAAACAGGGAGGCAAATGAGAAAGAGAATTAGAGAGAAGTGGAGGGAGGAAGAGTGAGGGAGATGAGAGGAAGAGGAAGAGAGAGGAGGGGGACTGCAAACGAGCCCCGGAATCTGAATGTTTCATTAAAGATGGAGGAGATCGCTGCGGTTTAGAGACAAAGGTTTAGAGGCCTTCAAACATGAGCCTGAAGTGACTTTAAAACTGTTGTTGTTCTATTTAAATACAACACTGTGTACAAGGTTTATTCAAGTGTGGATTTAAAACAGAAACGTAAACTATAAATCTGTTTATTTTTATTATTTTACAAAATGCAGAGTGAAAAAACAGAAGATAATAAATTAAATCAATATTTGGTCTGAGTTTGTCTCAAAACAGAAGGATCTGGACTAAACCAGACCATGTAATCCCTGAATAAACCAGACCAGACTGGACTAAACCAGACCATGTAATCCCAGACAAAACCAGACCAAACTGGACTAAACCAGACCATGTAATCCCAGACAAAACCAGACCAGACTGGACTAAACCAGACCATGTAATCCCAGACAAAACCAGACCAGACTGGACTAAACCAGACCATGTAATCCCAGACAAAACCAGACCAAACTGGACTAAACCAGACCATGTAATCCCAGACAAAACCAGACCAAACTGGACTAAACCAGACCATGTAATCCCAGACAAAACCAGACCAAACTGGACTAAACCAGACCATGTAATCCCAGACAAAACCAGACCAAACTGGACTAAACCAGACCATGTAATCCCAGACAAAACCAGACCAGACTGGACTAAACCAGACCATGTAATCCCAGACAAAACCAGACCAGACTGGACTAAACCAGACCATGTAATCCCAGACAGGACCAGGCCAGACTCCATGATGTTGGGATCAGAGTTACTCCTTGTTCAAATAAATAAATCAAATGGCTATGGCTTGAGACTTGAGTTAATCCTGGTCTAATATTAGTTTTGACTGGTTTTAAGGCCTGTTTTGTTCTGATTTATTCCTGTTTAAACCTGTTTAATACTTACTCAGTGAAAAGAGCCTGCTTTAGTTCCAGTTTTATATATTTATGACACATTCAGATCAGTTCTGTCCAGGTTTGTTCTGGTTTTGTAATTGTTTAAGTCCTAGTTTAGTCTTGGCTAGTCCTGGTTCAGGTCGTTTTTAGTCCGAGGTGTGTTCCTGTGGTTTCAAACGATAAAATGAATGTTTATGAGCAACAAATAAGAATGAGCAATAAAAATGAGCGACTGTTTCTGTCATATGATGTATATATTTATTTGTGAAGGATATCATTGTTTTTCCATCTTTTCCATTTTCGCCAGAGATTTTTAAAGCCTTTAAAACCGAAAACCATGTTTGAAACCCATCACACTTTTATCTATTGACATTAGTGACGTATATTATAATGAGACACAGAAGTGAATAGAGAATGATGTAAAACTTCTTTGTTGCTGTTGTCGGAGGCGGCCATCTTTACAACCTTTTGCCTTTTCTTCTCCGTCTATTTCTGTTTGTGGAGCTGGATGCGGGACAGCATTGTAGTCTTTCTTCTCTCTTGGGATCTTCCAAACGGCTGAGCTAGTCATATTCTCACACCTGGCTATTTTTCAAAGCCACATGCCTCTTTATTCGTCCCAAAATACACCCTGGCACATGCACACATGCAGATTTTTCTCTTTTCTGCTTGTTTCTGTCACAACGCTCCCTGCTTCTCGTCCTTTTATTTGCGGACGCCTTGTTAATTTATTCCGAGAACAGAAAATATTTCAGCTGAGAGCCTTATACTACGAGCTCAAACAGTACACAGTAAAAATATCAGCCGCGGAGAATAAAAAGTACCAATGTCGAGCCACTTCTGCATCTGTTTCTACTTCACCTTCATTTTCTGTCCTGCTGCCAATTAAAAAAGGAAAAAAAAACAAAAAAACATGTGTAATAATGTCTTCAAACCCAAAGTAAACAGTCATTTGTCGCTGAGTTTTACATAAATATAATCTACAAATCTACAAATGAACAGTGAAGTTTGTAAAACATTAATGTGGGCTGAGATTTAATATGTTTTTTGTTCTTATTGCATTATTTAATTGAAAAAGCATTGTACTGCAGTGTGGATCAGTCCTAGATCTGTATCTTTAACATAAAAAATAAAATTCACCATATTTTCATTTTATTTCCTATTTACACAGCATTAGTCAGACGTGCATCCACTATTTCCAGCAAATAACCAAAAAAATCATATAGATCCCTTTAATTGATCAAAATATCTCACACAAAAAAGTATTTATTTATTTATTTGTTACAGTTTTGGATCGTTTATTTCCATGTTTTAAACTTAACAATGAAGCGACGGTTCTATTGGTGCGTTCAGGCGCTGCTTGGAAACTCAGAATATCAGAGTTAAGAAGTCGTTCTGCCAACTTTGGTGTGTTCACGTGATTTCAGTCGGAAAAAAGGAACATTCTAAACCATAACGAGAGAAAGAACCCTATTTTAAACTTAAATTACTCTAAATACAGATGTAAATAAATAAATAACTTAGTATGTTGCCTAAATACCTTTATATAGACAAAAAATAGTGTCAAATTATCAAGTTGTAAATGTGAAAACAGTTGGTATGAATGTTTTTAAATGATGTTTGCGTTCGTCTTCCGTGTTGTTGATGAAAATAACGACTCTGACTCAGCTTTAGAGTTACGACTAAAACTAAACTAAATGGCGTTCTTATTGAAAACAACGGTGGATATTCTCAGGTTCAAGAGGCTTCATGGAACAGATCGTTCAGGTTAAGAATCAATCAAATCAATGAATCACTGCAGCTGTTTGGACTAATGACTCCTGATTTAAACACTGACTTTCTATACAATGTGTGTCCAGATAACATTCAATGATCTAAATATCCATCAGCTCCGTCTCATGAAGCCTTTCTAAAGCCGTTCTCAGGTGAGTCTGCTGCTGTTTACCTCCTCTCGCTGAAGACTGTCATTCATACTTTCTGTAAATACGTGAAGCAGCTCAGCGGAAGAGATCTGAAAACGACTCGTGCCTCGGTGACGAAATTAATAAACGCAGTCGCGGGAGCGGAACGAGTTTTGACAAAGCAACTCCTTCTCTCTTTTCATCCCTCTCTGTCCTATATTTTTTGCAGCGCTGTCTCTCTCGACCGCGGCCTAATAAGGCTCGATTACACGGATGTTCTTTTATTCATTATCTGCGCCGGCTTCTTCTAACGCCGACCGATAGCCGGGGCCGGGGTTTTTACTCGTGAACCTGTTAATAACCGGCGATGAAAACGGCTTTCTCAGCAGCTAAATACAAACACGCGACGGGGAGAAGGGAGTCTAGTTAGCCTCCGAGACGACGCACGGGCAAAGCGACAAGCGCCGGCAATTAGCGCCGAGGCTGCACAGACGTAACCCTATACGTCTTTGTCTGTTTCAATCACAACGAGACGCCACTCGAGGTAAGAATTAGGGCCGAGGACGCCATCAATTTCCCTCTAACCTGTTTTATGTTGGTGGCGCGCCGCAGAAAGCGTGATAGATTGGGTTTGTCAGACGATTAAAAGTGACGTCAGGCGCGCTATAGGTTCGGAGGTGGTGCCATATGGAGACCATCCAGGTGCAGGGAAAACAAAAGGCTGTCCACACGATTTATGTTTCCAGTTTGAGTCACAGAGCTCAGGATTGTAGGAAAAACACACGGAAGATGGAGTTAGGTTTCAACAGACGTTACTGGAAAAGTTTAAAGAAGAGTTATACTTTGTTGAGAAAAGTTTTAAAGACAAAGGTGCAGCTTGTCTTTATTTATGAGAAGGTCTTATTTAAGCTTGAAACTTTGAGATTTCGTTATCTATTTAGTTCTTCTCAATTACTTTTCCTTTAAAGCACACATGTAATGCTTCATGTGGCCCTCCAACAGGTTTCATTTGGATTTGAACAGGTTTTACATGGATTTGAATCAGATTAATTTGATTGTTTTTATTGTTCATGAAATCTTGAGCCAGTTTTTTGTACTAAAATATATATAATCTGCTCAAATCCAAATAAAAACTGCTCAAATCCATCTAGAACCTGCTCAAATCCATCTAAAACCTGCTCAAATCCATCTAGAACCTGCTCAAATCCATCTAGAACCTGCTCAAATCTATCTAGAACCTGCTCAAATCCAACTAAAACCTGCTCAAATCCATCTAGAACCTGCTCAAATCCATCTAAAACCTGATCAAATCAATCTAGAACCTGCTCAAATCCAAATAAAACCTTCTCAAATCCATGTAAAACCTGCTCAAATCCATCTAGAACCTGCTCAAATCCATCTAAAACCTGATCAAATCAATCAATCTAGAACCTGCTCAAATCCAAATAAAACCTGCTCAAATCCATCTAGAACCTGCTCAAATCCATGTAAAACCTGCTCAAATCCATCTAGAACCTGCTCAAATCCATCTAAAACCTGCTCAAATCCATCTAGAACCTGCTCAAATCCATGTAAAACCTGCTCAAATCCATCTAGAACCTGCTCAAATCCATCTAAAACCTGATCAAATCAATCTAGAACCTGCTCAAATCCAAATAAAACCTGCTCAAATCCATCTAGAACCTGCTCAAATCCATGTAAAACCTGCTCAAATCCATCTAGAACCTGCTCAAATCCAAATAAAACCTGCTCAAATCCATGTAAAACCTGCTCAAATCCATCTAAAACCTGATCAAATCCATCTAGAACCTGCTCAAATACATCTAAAACCTGATCACATTAATCTAAAAACTTGTCTAATCCAAATAAAACCTCTTCAAATCCCAAATAAAACCTGTTCAAATCTATGTACAACCAGTTTCTATAAAGGGAGGAAATTAATGTTAAAGATAATTTTTGTAAAACTCAAGCCCCTGACCACTTTGAGTTTGACACTTCTGCTTTAAAGCAACACATTTGAGGCTCTATACTCACTAAAGGAGACAAATCCTTCTGCAAAACTCACACGGGACTGTAAGTTTTCATAAATATTCAGTAAATATCCTTCTTATAATGTAAAATAGCAATGATGTCACATGTTCTACCTACATATGTGTTCTCACCTGGTGGAAGCGTGACCCAAAATGACAAAGGCTTCATATTTTGCAGTAATAAAGTTATGTTTTTGAGCTTTTTTAAGTAAACAGACAGAGCCAGAGCTGGAGAATGTCTTGTCTCCGTTTATTCAATGTTTACAAGTCATTTAAACCAACAGCCAATGGGAGCGTCCGTTATTTGGATTTGTTGAAAAAAAATTGTCAGTTGTATTCTGTAATTTACTAAACAAAACAAACAAACAAACCTCATCTAATGTGTCAACAAAATGAAAAAAAAAAAAAAGATTTTTAAACCTGGTCCAATTTCCAGATTTTGTTTTTTGGAAATTTATGCAAATTAGTGCATATTTAATTCTATAAGGCCTCATTTGCATATTATGACTTTAATTTACATGTTTTTCTTATGTTTATATCAGTAATAAAGTTTCACAGTGATTATTTTTTCACCTTTAGGGAGCTTTTGGGAAACAGAGAAAACAAAGACGTGAACAAATCACAATGAAGTGTATTTAAAAAGCTTTTATTGTCATTTCTAAATCATGAATAAAAAGATTAACCCACACTCGCTCTTCTTCAGGTCAAATATCTACAGGAGATTTAGATTACAGAAACATATACACATGAAAGATGGAAGAGTCCAGTTGATTGAACATCTTCAGCCTCGGAATAAATGTATAGAGCTGCATTTCCCACAAAGCACTGCTCCACCTCCCACTGGGAACACACTACACTTATTTCTGTCGTAAAAGTGTGTCTGAGTGATTCCACCGACGGTGTTCAGCAAAGTGAGGCCACGCCGCTGTTGTCTGTCATCTTCTGGACACGAGCGAGCGTCGGAGGTAAGAACAGACTGACGCTGGAAAAGATGGGTATTTTTCTGTAAATACGTCCATTTATTCTGCTCAACAACAAAACAAAGCCATGGATCTAATACAAACTGGACGTGAAATCTGTCACAGCCTTTGTTGATCTTTGTGACCCTTTGCTCATACGGTCTTCTGTTCTACCAGAAACAGAAACATGAGACATTTAGAGTTGAAATACGTGGAAAATATAATAATATCTTCTAATATCCAGTTGGTTATTATATTTCTAGAGGAACAGAAAAACTATCCAGAAATGTCTTGAGTCAAACATTCTTGGAAACATAGTTTGAGCCACAGGCACAAGCCAATCCAAATGTATTCATATTTATTAATTAGTTTATTTATTTATTTATTTATAACAATGTACATTCATGAACAGCTGTAAATGTGCCTGACTGAAGCAGAATTGCAGTCTCCAGGCAGATAGCATGAAATAACACACAATTAATAGACAAAAATACAAAAAAACACAGGAGACACAACAATACAAGACAAAATCAATTATTTTTAACTTAATTATTTAAGTCTTGCTTGGTGGCACAATACAACGCTTTAAAATGGACTTTAATTGCACAAAATTACTTAAAAATTAAGTCTATTTTGCTTTTAATACATAGTTTGTGGTAAAATAGCTTGATGTAGCAGGAATTCACATATTTATTAATTTATTTATTCAGGAACAGTTTGGACTCGATGGAAGCTTATGCAAAGAGAAATATGTAATAAAATGGACAGAACGTTGGGATGTTGGATTATTTGATTTACTTGGAGTAATCCCAACGGCAAAAGACTCTCAAGTTAAAGGAGCAGTAGAAAAGGTTCTGTGTGGATTAACAAGACTTAACAGGAACAGTCTGAACGGTTAATGGCTCGGCTCTGAACAAAACAAAAAAACAAAACAAAAAACAAAACAAAGTCATTTTGCTGTTTATAACAAATGGTGAGGGGCTGCTATATAAATAAGAATCATTTCAGAGGCAGAAGAATGTGGCAAATCCAATAAAAACCTGTTTAAATCCATTTAAAAGCTGTTCAAATCCAACAAAAACCTGTTCAAATCCATCTAAAACCTGTTCAAATCCAACAAAAAACAGTTTAAATCTAATAAAAACGGTTTAAATCCATATAAAACCTGGATAAATCAATACGAAACCTGTTCAAATCCATCTAAAACCTGTATAAAACCAACAAAAGCCTGTTCAAATCCAAGAAAAACCTCTTCAAATCCAACAAAAACCTCTTCAAATCCAACACAAACCTGTTTAAATCCAATAAAAACGGTTAAATCCATATAAAACCTGGATAACTCAATACAAAACCTGTTCAAATCCATCTAAAACCCGTTCAAATCCAACAAAAAAAACATGTATTGAAGGCCATATAAAACATTGCAAAGCTGAGTTTGGTTTAAAATAATGTTTTCATGATTAATTGTACTTGACGCTGTTGTAAAGAAGGTTAAAGGAAAGACTGATCAAGAAATAATAAACGCTGACAAAACAAAACAACATCCTCCATTTTGGAAGTTTAAGGAGCAGCAAACGTCTCTTTTCAGATTGCGCTAAAGACACGGGTTTGTGAGCTGCAGTACCTTACATGTCCAGCAGGGGAATTAAAGCCTTTCTGTTTATTTAAGAAGTAAACAGTATCCACCACAAAACAAAACATATTTTACAAAGTCTACATGACGTCTTGTGGCAAAGCGGAGTGTTATTTTCCCTTTTTTTCTCCCGGGGTTTTCAGATTTGTGGGATTGTGTTGTTCCCGCTCGTCTTTGTCCGGCGTGTCTCGGGTTCAGGCCGGTGACCGCGGAGGTTGTCTCGTGAGATGAAAGATGGCACGGAGACGGCGCTCGGGGACGGATCGCACCCACCGTGACACGCTCTCAAATACTCTTTCATTCAGGCTCCGAACGGTCCCTGCCTGGGCTAATTTACATAATACACTTCTGACACCTTTACTTTATTCATCAATCACAGCCAGCCAGCTTCTCCAGGTCTGCGGCTTTTGTCTGAGCATGTCTGCGCCGCTGTAAGGAAGGCTGGGCACAAAGATTAATTTCACAGCTTTTTTTTCTTCTTCTTCCTTTTCTGAGACGATCCCTCTTTTTTCTTGTTCATCCCTCGTTCAAAGCCTGGAGAATGACAGCGGCCGCATAATGAAAACAACAATGCAAGCGTTTTTTTTCTCTCTGTGGCAGGTATTTCTCCATATTCTCTCGACTGTATTATTACTGTTCCCCGTGTCTCTCTGTCCTTCTCAAACACTGCCATCTGTTTGCAGTCTTTTCATCTCTGTCATCATTTCATACTGTACTCAAGGCCAACGGGAACAGATTTCACGTCAGTCTCGAAGCTATCCTCCACCTGTCCACTTTTTTTTTATTTTATGGGAGTGACCATTTTCAAACTGGTGTATTTATGCACACAGCAGCTCTTCTTTTTACACTATTCATGAACATTTGCCCCAAAACAGATCCAAATGTGGCATAAAGCTTAGTGGGCTTGACTCTCTTGAGCTTCATTACCTGATTTTTTACTGTTTCATTTAGTTTTTCAGTGTAATCTGTGAAAAAATGAGACCTTAAGACGTGATCCAGTCTTTATAATTAAGGATTTTAATAGATTTTGTCCAATCACAGCTCACTTCAGGTGAAAAGGAGCGCTCCCATTGGTCGACACTGATGTCAACAACGAAGGAACAAGGAAATAAACCAAGGAAATGGGTTATTCTGTTGGAAATACGTCTTATTTTACAGAGAAACAGCTCAAAAAAGATAAAAATAGAAGAACGGAAGCAAATGAAACATGGATAAATGTTGGTGATGCTTTGACGCAGAGTTTAACGAGACACAGATAAAGATAAAAGTTTCAGATCAGCTCTAAACTTTGATTTAATGTAATGTATTAGTATTTTGTGGTGAAAAAATGGTCCGGTTTGAGCTCTTTTTAAATAAAAGAAGCAGGAAAGGTTTTGGAGATTTAAAATGTTCCTGAATCTTATGTTGTTTGAGCCTGGTGTAGATATAAAATGACACTGATCTTTAATAGATTTACATTCCTCCGTATTATTCTGACTATACCATCTCCATCTGTTTCCAGTCTTTTCATCTTTGTCATCGTTTCTCGCCGTTCTCCAGCCGCCGCCGTCAGCTCTCCGTCACGTTCGGAGCTCTCCACCTGTCCACCGTTCTCTCCTTCAATCGCTCAGGACTTTGTTTTAGCGAAGAATCAAAAAACAGTAATAAAATGCATTGTTTATTCCGTTGTTATCGACCGTCAAGTGCACCTCGCTTTTCAATTACACAAAATAAATGAAAAAGGGTCTGAGAATCTCACGCTCGTTCGATGGAGATGAGAGGCCAGCGCTGATATCAATTTTGAACAGATGGGAAGCCATGAGAGGCCGGAGCTCCCTTTCAATTAAAAATCTGAGGCGGTTATTGTCTTAACCATCAGCAACAAGAAAGAAGAGGTAAACACAGATGGGTTTGTTTGAGATGAAGACCATTGTTTTCCAAATGACTTATCGGACACTGAGTCACTGTAAACAATAGTTCTGAGTGGAATTATGAGATTGGAAATTTAAAAGTGTCGTCTTAAGATAAAATGTAGATGTTATGGCACTTACTGCTTAGATTTCTTTCTAAAAACATGTTGATATTGAAGTATATTTTACTGGATGCAATGTTAATGCTGCCTTTCACGAACAGGTTAAACACTAAAGTCAGGTTTAATGTTAGATTCTTTTTTGTCAAAGAGTGAATGATAATTAATACCAAGATCACATGATGTCTGAATGAGTCTGAACTGTGGACTGTTTTAATCGATCAGAGCCCATTTTGAATGTAAACTCTTGATATTACAGCTTTAAAAGAGAAACGTGATGAAAGTAAAGGTCTGTGTTTGTGTTGTTCTCAGTGGATTCTGCAGAAGAAGAGCATCACAGCTTTATCTAAAAATAAAGAGCACATCCAGGCGTCGTCTCTTCACGGGCTGCGACCCTGAGGTCAAACGCTGCACACCTGGCTCCAAACCCGGCTCCGGCCCCGTGGCCCCCTCCTCACGACCCCGTGGCCCCTCCTCACGGCCCCAGACCCTCGCTGTGTGGCATCTGAACCCAGCCGACGGTATAATTACCCCCAGAGGCCGGTTTATCGGTTCAGAGAGGGGTCTTCTGCAGCAGAGAGCAGAGGCTGATGACCCTTTAGACTCCTCCCACCTCCAGACTCCTCCCACCTTCAGACTCCTCCCACTTCCAGACTCCTCCCACCTCCAGACTCCTCCCACCTCCAGACTCCTCCCACTTCCTGACTCCTCCCACCTTCAGACTCCTCCCACTTCCTGACTCCTCCCACCTCCAGACTCCTCCCACCTCCAGACTCCTCCCACTTCCTGACTCCTCCCATCTGTAGACTCCTCCCACCTCCAGACTCCTCCCACCTTCAGACTCCTCCCACCTCCAGACTTCTCCCACTTCCAGACTCCTCCCACCTCCAGACTCCTCCCACCTCCAGACTCCTCCCACCTTCAGACTCCTCCCACCTCCAGACTTCTCCCACTTCCAGACTCCTCCCACCTCCAGACTCCTCCCACCTCCAGACTTCTCCCACCTTCAGACTCCTCCCACCTCCAGACTTCTCCCACCTCCAGACTCCTCCCACCTTCAGACTCCTCCCACCTCCAGACTTCTCCCACTTCCAGACTCCTCCCACCTCCAGACTCCTCCCACCTCCAGACTCCTCCCACCTTCAGACTCCTCCCACTTCCTGACTCCTCCCATCTGTAGACTCCTCCCACCCAAAACCTACAAAGTGCACCTTTAAATGCAATATAATATAATTTAAAACATAAATAAATAAATAACTGTTCTATTCATGATATATTTTGGGCAATTCAGCATTATTTAATTTTAGTTTTTTGTGAAATTGGTTCTGAGACAGAGATGGCTCTTTCAAACTGTGACATATTAAGCAGAATAACACTTTTTGTTGGAAATACATTTAAAGAAGATAATAGACAGGCCATAAAACAGAAATAGTGGATCCATATCGATTTATGAGAGTCTTAAAAAAGTTTATAGCACCAAAAAAAAACCCACCGTATTTGTCAGAGTTCACTTTGAGGCCAACACTGAGCAGCCTCACACTTAGACACGCTCAAAGTTTTTATAAAGAAGAGCGACAGAGCAATGAAGACGATTCCAGCCCAGTTCAAGTCATTACGCTGCTTTCTTACAAATCTGCCAAAAGAAACTAAAAAACAGATGTAAAAAGAAAACATACAGATACCAGCCTTTAAAAAGTCATTATTTTGATGCATCAACTTCTTCAAATAAAACCATGATGTAAACAAAAAGACAAATACATGAATCAGTCTAGAGCTCATAAAGAGTGTTACATAATGGAGTAATAATAGACGTTTATTAGAGTTTATTAGAATATGGAGAACAGTTTAATCTACACAGGATTCAGGGAAAAATAAAAGTGCAAATAAAATATTTAAAGACACTATAAACAATAAAGAAATGATGTTGCTTTTCTGGTGTGTTTTCACAGTTTACTTGATTAAATACTTCAAAACGTCTAATTGTTTTAACTCAAAAACTCATTGTCTTCTTCACAAATCTTTTATTTATTATTTTCTCAAGGACTTTTCTCTCTTGAAGCAGGTGTTCAGGGGTCTCCTCCATCCTTTCCTTCTCCTCCATCTCTTCACAAAAGAAAATGAAGTCTCTCCTCCCACTGCAGGTGTCTCTGTGAACGGAGGGAGGGTCCAGACTGATTTATACAGAACTGTCAGGGATGAGGAAGAGGAGGAGGAGGAGGATGAGGAGGAGGAAGAAGAAGAGGAGGAGGATGAGGAGGGAGTTTGTGGTGTTTACGGTCGGTGTGAGCTGGTCCTGGATCGGTGAAAACTTGGAGATAGTAACATTATTAACTTAATTTTCTTAAGTTTATCTCAACAAAACATCACAACAGAAGAACAGAGAGAATCATTTATAAAACAGGAGTCAAACGTGTGGCCCCGGGGCCCAAACCGTCCCGCCAGAGGCTCCGATCCGGGCCGTGGAACGAATTTAAAAAGTTAAAAAATGACATAGAATTAAAGTAACTTCTTTTTACTGATGCATAAAACTCAGAGCCAGTGAACTGAAGATAGCAGTAGTGTAATTACTCTGTGGCCCTCATTATCCAAAATAGCATTAGCATCAAAGCTATATTGTGAAGGTGAGGTACAGACTTCCTGCTGCTCACAAAAACATCTACAAAAACTCAACCCAAACCATCTCAGAGACGTCTCCTCACTTCATCTTCTACTGTGTCCTTGTGGATCTATTATTCACTATTTATTATAAACAAACTGTAAATCTATGTCTTTATTTTATCTTTTTAGTACCCACATGTGTGTGAATGTGTCATTTTCAAACTAAAGACACATTTCTGCCTGTGTTCACAAATAGGAGGAGTTTTTAATTCATTCATTAAACCTGATCAAGCTCTAAATTCAACTTAGGCTAAAGCTGTTCTGGACCATATTTTACCAAAAAGAATCCACATCCAACCCACTGTTCTGCATGTGTCTGTATCTATAATGTACAATAAGATCTAACTCATGCTTTATTATGGATCTTAAACATAAGTGCAGCTGGACCAAGACAGAGGTCACACTTTATTGACATCTTTAACATCGAGGACAAGGACTGGTCTCACTGTTAGCTGTTTTTTTTCTTCTCAAGGGAAATGTATGACCTCTTTACAATGCACTAATTCCCAGTGCTTCTCAAATCCCATTTTTAACCTTCATCAAATCAGGCCAAAGACCACTGCACTGAGTTGATATCTGTGCACTTTAAACGAGAGAAAAGGGAGAAAAACAAGAGTAGGACTACCTTTTTAAAGCTCAGTCCAAGTCTTTTTATGTCTTCGTGGAAGGGTCACATCTTCCTGCTGTATAAGCTTTACTTTTGGCTTTTCTGCTCAATGTAACTATAAAACGTGGCACATAAAACGGTCAGGTTCTCGGTCTCTTAAATTTCCACTGCTTTTTTTTCTTGACGTCTTCTTGTGGGACGTCCAGTATCTGCGGCACGTCCAAGTTAAACAGGAGGTGGCGAGCTTTTCAAATGGCAAACTCTACATCTCAAAGGCCACCATCTGCAGCCTGTGATCGCTGTTTTCAAACCACGGCTCGGTTTAATGTCTGGGCTGTGTTTAAAATATGTAAGTGCTCCGATGGGAAGATCCCCCTTCACCTCTGGAGCCGGTCGCATTACTCACCTTTGACAAAACGACAGATATACGAGCGCCCGCTGACGCTGAGGTAGTTTCTGTAAAGCTGCCCGGGCCTTATGTAACGGAGGAGATTTGAGACACCGCTGGGGCTCGACGACATTTGGAAGAACTGAGAGGAACACTGTCAAACACACCTCGGACCTGTTTGAAAACCTTGAGTTATGGCTCGTGTTTGGACCTGACCTCACTCTGAAGACGGAGCTCGGGGCGGGCTTCAGGCTCAGAGTAAAGTTTGGACGAAAGTGACAAAAACATGAAGTGGAGAAGTTATTGTAATTGGACTGAGGTCAATTTAGGCTAAAATGTGGAGAAACACCTGGTTCATTGATCTTAAAATTGAGAGGGTCTGGCTTGAATAAAGAGTAAAGAGTGTTGAGAAAATGTGAATGTAAAAGATGATGCTCCTTAACGTCAAACAGACATCTTTTACAAATGTTGCACGAGAATAAAGCCTTTCATTACATTTTATTTTCTCAACATTTAAAGCTCCACTCCCTGAATGTCTCAGACTCTCCTCCAAAATCAGTCTAGGGACCTCTCCTGCTTCTCTTTTATTAAAAAATAAAACCAGACCAGTTTTTTCTCCAAAATACTAATCCATTTGACCAAACTGAAGTTTAGAGTTTAGCGTTAGCTTAGCTGTGACTTCAGCGTCAGGACGACAATTATCTCCTCCTCGTTAAACATTACGTGATTGAATTGACAGTATTTATCTGTGTTTTACGTTGCCTCCCTTTTCTCTGTTGATGCTTTTCTTTTTTCAGCTGTTTCTCTGTTAAAAGACATATTCAGCTGAAAATACACTTTATTTGCAGCTATTAAACTTCCTGGAACGTCATGTGACAAGTGTCGACCAATGGGAGCGCTCCAAGGTTTTCTGTTCCTGAATAGAGGTTCTCATCTATTACAATCTTTTAGAATAAACAGTAGATGGATCATAAAGACTGTTTTTTCACTGATTTTACAATAAACTGTTTGCGGTTTAACCATTTTCCAACAAACAATGTGTTGTGAAGTGTGTCTCTGAAGAACAGGTTCGTCTTTATCTCATTTACTGGTTTGACGTCTGTTGGATTGTCTTTTATTTATTGAGCCAAATAAATCGTTTTTTAGTGACATGTTGGACTTTCTTTCAGAGACTTGCACCAAAACCACTTCATAAACTTTCATTGGATCCCCCTTTAACAAAACCCTGGCCTTCCCCTTTAAGACTGTTTTAATCCAACAATCCTCACTGTGTTTTTAGTGGTAGACTTTTGACTGTGTTACCTGAGCTGAGAAGTATCTGGCAGGACACCGGGGTCGTATTACCGAGCACGTCTGGAGGTAATCGGTGCGTAGCAGGCTCGTAGATAGAGACATTTGTCAGGCCTGATCATTTTTGCAGAGTGCGTCTGTGTGTACTTTGTAATGACACGGCTGGATGCGCCTGTTGACCTCACAGCGAAGTGCACACAGTCTATTTTTCCTCGCTCTCCAGAGGACGCGCCGGTCCAAACCCCGCTGGTTTTGGCCCGAGGACGTGTTTGTCTTCGTCCCGTCTGCCGGAGCTTCACTGCGGTCCACGTCTGGACAAAGAAGGACGGACGGTGTCATGAAGGAACACAGCAGACGTAGGTTAAACTGGAACTGGCTCCACTACAGTCACAGATAACTGCTCTGGACAGAAATCGGTCTCAGTCGGTCTCTGAACTCCTATCGATAAAAAAGTTGGGAGGTCTTTGGCTTTAATCCTTGAATCCAAACCTCAAAAGTCTGGACAATTAAGAGTCTGTAGAGTTATGTGAAATGAAAACATACTTCGATGATAAAAATCTGACAAATATGATGCACGTCAAGCGAGATTTATGACACAAAATAGAGAGAGAAGAAACTGAAGAAGGGTTCAGGGCAATTTCTAGCAAACTGCAGCAAGTTCAGGCCAAAACTGGGAGTTTGTCTTTTAGATTTAATGACAAAGCATTACTGACGGGTTCATCCAATCACCTGCAGCTTCTCACATAAAGATCCTGCCCCTTGGACGCCCTCCACAGAACCATCGCGAGGTTAAAAAGGCCCTGATACAATTAAAGTGTTAATGCCATGAGTTTGTAGCTTGTGGATTCACTGAGGACTACTACTAAGTACTAAACATGCAAGAAGTATTTTCATTTAATGTTTAACAAAGGTTTCAGTTCTATTTTACTAACCCTCCTGGTCCTGGTCCTTTTTCGTGTTTTGTGAATTTTATTTTTGCATAATTTCAGCTGTGTTGATGCAAATGACATAAAATGTGTCCAACTAAATTGCTCCATGTGTCCCTTCAGTGTTTTTTTGTTTGACTCTCATTTAATTTATTTATTTATTTTTGGACCAGTGTTTTGGCGACAAAGAAATGATCAAATTTGAGCAGCAGAAACGTGAAAATGCGTATTGTGTAACACCACGTCCCTCCTGGATCCGCTCCAGAACAGGACCTGTGCTTGGACCACAGTGATTTAGACATTTAGTCCCTCCAGAGTGTCCTAGATCTCCGTTTGGACCAGAGGAAGCTCACATCGGCCGCTTGTGTCTGAGAGTCTGAGAGCTTTGTCTTATAGTTAAGTTAGGACACTTAGATCCTTAAACTCTTCCACTTGAAGCAGAAACTCCTCTCCAACCTGTAGAAGACAAGACAAACTTCTCTTACTTGAATTTGCTGATTCTCGTCCAGGCTGCTTCACACTCAGCTGAAGAATCCTAATACAGGCTTTGGCTAATGACCACTGTGCTATTTTTGGAAAATGCTGAAGGACAGGACTAAAAAAAACCCAGAGCAGAGCAGTTTAAATAACCAGCATTTGGAAATACTTTTGTAAAAAACGTGTTAAAGCCTGAGCAGGAAGCTGTGAGGCTAAGGCCTGAACTGTAATTAATGAACAAGTTTCTCATGATTAACTTTTATTAAGCGGGACTCCTGAGTGCTGCAGGTAATAGACCCGTCCCGGAGAGAGCGGGAAGGACGGCGGAGGGAGACGCTCGACCCCATTATTCCTCCTCAGCCGCTCGTAAAAACAGCATCCCGTAAACTCATAAAAGCCTTTCCCACTGAAGCCGGGCCCTGGAGCTGTGGCCCGGTGGAAAAGAAGGGCACGAAACGCTCAGACGACGACAGACACCTCGAAACAAGAGCTAACGTCTGTCACAACGCTGCTTTCTGGTAAATATGGGGCCATTTTGACTTCATTTCCAGTTCTGTTCATGTTTTGATCTGATGATAATAAAACAACTACGTCATCCACCTCCATCTACACAACGTCAAACACAAATACTGTCTTTTGAAAGTTCGCTGAAAGGTATTTTATTTTATTTTCTCAGACAAAAGGAATAAACTTGAGTCTGTTTTGGGATCTCCCACAGATCTGATCTGGTTTGAGTCGAGAATCCCAGCGTCTGAGAATAATCGAGTCAAAGGAACCAAAAAGCATGTCCCAGTCGATTAAAAAACACTTATTATTATTGTGAACACTTATATCTCAAGTTTTCTATCTCTAAACCTATGACTTCTTTGAAACCTTTTTAATGAATATGTCCTGGACCATTGACCATCTCCACAAACAGAACAAAGAAGCAGCTTCTGGTAAAACAGAACAACATAGACAGCTTTAAAAATGCAAAATGATCAAATTCACTGTTAAACGTTTAAAGCTGCTGCAGTAAAACCAACAAAATTCCATTTGTTTTTGTTTTTTTTTCACATTCTTTACTAGTTTCTTTGTCAAAATCGCTGTTTAAATAATTAAAGTGATGTTTAGTGACAGTTTGAGACACATTCTGATGAAGTAATGGATAAAATATCGTATCTTTGTGCACAACATCATCAAAAACAGTGTCGTATCCGCTGCTCGTTCTGACTGCAGCTCACTGAGTACAGTCCCTCGTGTCCAACAAAACTCCAGCCACACACCGGGCTTTGAGGAATATATGGAAAATCTGCTTGTATTTTCAAATATAATAAACAGGGATCCGGTTTGTGACACTGCCGTCTGGATTTAAAGCCGCTGCATTTCTCCGATTCATAAAACACATGATTCCACTTCATAAAGGAGCATTAGCCATTAGCCGCCGGGGCTCACTGCTCATCCCTCTGTCCCGCTCCTTAGCATGGCGGCTAGCATCCGATATTAAAATGACAGCGGCGTCCGGGTCACGGCGAGGGTCTCTGATGTGCGCCGGGTCAGCTCCGCTCGGCGAGAAATGAAAAAAAAAAAAACACCAGACAAAACAATCCGAGCCGTACTTCTGATAAGCTTTCGTCTTCCTCGTCGTTACAAGTAAATCGTGCTTTTGTTTCACGTTGTTCTTTGTCTTTGAGGTGCTCCTTCACAGCGACACAAATCCCACAGTGCATTGCAGCGAGGACAGACAAAGAGGAACAGTAGAGGTTTCTTATGCGAGTATGAACCGAACAGTGTTGAAGGAAGAAGAAAAGCACTTGGGAAACATGTTGAATAAGTGACTAATATCGGATAATTATGAGTGAATGGTGCTTAGTTTCAGTTTAAAACTCATCTCAATTCTGCATAACTAACATAAACTACTCTATATGTTATTAGGAAAAACAGTATTATTCAAGATACGAGTGAATTTTAGACCTTTTATGGCTGGTTTGGTTTTTGATTCTAGCTTTTGTTCACGGACAGTGGTGGTTTTCCTCTTTCTTCTGTCACTTTTAAATATAAATTCATGCTTATTCCCAAACCTGAAGCACATGAGTCAGTTTATTTATCTTTATTCATTCAGGGAGGGCCTAATGAGAACAACTTTACGTCAAAAAAGGGCATTTGTGCTGGAAAAAATCAACAAGAGGCACATTTAAGCAGATATAGTATTTAGATCTCTGAGTAAAATGAGAAATAAGGAGGAAGTTTACCAAAAAGTTCTTTATAAATTAAAATAACACTGTTGTTTTCTTCTGGTTTGTTAAAGAAGCCCATCCAACTTTGTCCTAAAGCTCACAATGATGGGTTCTGTATTTAACTTATAATAATGCTTAGTATAAAACATTAAAGTATGGATTCAGGGAAAAACCTTTGACGATGAACCCACTATTTGAGTTTTTTCTAGGTTTTGATCAGATCTAGTTTTGATATTGTCTGGTTCCAAACTAGTTCCTGAAACCAAACCAGGATTAAAGTGAAAGGCCTAATGCAGAACCGATGGGAACCAACCATTAAATACAACAAGGTCATAATAAACAAGCTTTAATACTGGGAAAGGCCTTCAGTAATAACCCTGAGCATAAATAACTCGTCGTCCATTATGATCCATAGATACTAAACGTTCTATATTTCCTCCTTTCAATCCTTTTTAATGTTACACTGAGCTTCATGAAGTGCATTCTGGGAAACATCACAATGGGGCAAACGTTTTCGAAGGTAAACCCTATAAAAGATGTTTATGAGTGTGTTCGCAGATGTTGTTTTTGTGAAGACGAATGAGCGTTCGGGAGAAAAGCTTCCGGACGCAGATTTCCTGAACGCATCTATTCAAATCCAGCTCCGTATCTCCTCCAGCATCAGCCAAAGTGTCTGGAATCCCGCGGCGGCTCTATCTGTGTCCACCGCGCCGACCGGAACAACTTAACCTGTTGTTTATGAATATAATCACAGCATCGGCCGCCGCTATTGCTACCTGCCTCCGCCAGAATTTGACAATAGCTGTGAATTTACGCCGAGGATCCGGGAGTATGAAGTGAGGACGCACAATAGCCCGGCGACTGCGGTGATGTATCAGCTCGCGGCGCTCCTCCGTCCGCCTGACACCTCTGGAAATTGAAAACGGCGAGGGCCTTGTTCGTCGACGGATGGTCCTACGGCGCACGCAAACACACACAAGGGGCATTTGCCATTCATGGAATATATATTCTCATACAGCCCCCCGCGCCGGAGATATTTTAAAACATGAATGAAATCTAAATGAAATCTTCACGTACTAGCGGGGCTGCGCGGGCCGGACGCCTCGTGTGGATTGCGGGCGCTCGGCGGAGGGTTGGCGGCGAGGAGGGGCCCGTAATGGAGGAGCTGTTTGTGATGCAACGTGGGTTTGATGTGAGCCGCCGCAGACTCTTCACAGACAGATGCCTTTGTGGCTCGACGCAGAACAAGTGTAATACATCCACTGATCCTACACACGGAAAAGAAGTGTATTCAGACGTTACATGTGTTTAAAAATCACTAGGTTGGCCTTGTTGATAACAGTGTAAACCACAGACTGCAGCTCGGACCGGACCAGATTCAATCCAGATCCAAAATTACAGCTGATAAACCATCTTAATTGAAAAAAACTGTTTAAAGCTTCAGAATCCGACTCCACTCTCCTCCAACAGCAGCAGTAACCTTTCCTGCTTCTTTTATTTAAAAATAAGGTAAATCTAGACCATTTTTTCACCACAAAATTATAATACTTTACATTTAATTAGAGTTTAAAGCTGATCTCAAACTTTTATCTTTGCATCAAACACTTTCCAACATTTATCCATGTTCCATTTGCTCCTGTTTCTCTATTTTTTATCTTTTTTGAGCTGCTTCTCTGTAAAATAAGACGTATTTCCAACAGAATAACCCATTTCCTTGGTTTATTTCCTTGTCCTCTTGTGTCCTTCGTTGTTGACATCAGTGTCGACCAATGGGAGCGCTCCTTTTTACCTGAAGTGAGCTGTGATTGGACAAAATCCTGCTGTGGACTGATCATTCTCATCTATTAAAATCCTTCATTATAAAGACTAGATCATGTCTTAATGTCTCATTTTTTCAATAAACTTTAGGAGATTACACTGAAAAACCAAATGAAACAGTAAAAAGTTCATGTAAATTGGTTTGGTTTTACCAGAAACTACAGCTTTAAGGTGAGCTTTAAACTTCACTTTTTTGTAAAATCATAATATTTTGTGCTTTGACTTTATTCAGTTTGACTTCTTTATAATTACCCGTTGATGTTGTTAAAAATCCTCCTTGAAAACTATCCACATATCGTTACAAAACTGAATCCTGAGTTTCAGTTTAAATATTGTGCTTTTACAGGGTTTATTTTACATAAAGAGTCCATCAGTAAAGCCTCGTTCTTCATCAAACCTTCTCCATTAGCGACTTATTTAAATCACTTTGCCGTTTCTCTAATAGAATGACTGCAGTAAGCCTTCAGCCTTTACTCCAGCAGCGTGTATTAGTGTCACACACTTCTGTCGCGACATGTCACCGGCCGCTCGCTGCTTATTGCTTCAGCCGTTAATTGATTTTCTTCTCAGATCCTGTAATTTAATATGTCCAGAGTGTGTCGGGGAAAACTGCCTTTTCCCAAGACCACGTTAAATAAAATAACTTGATTTTTCACTTCTGTTACTAATTTTAAGTGGGTTTAAAGGTTTCCACTTCCACTCCAGATTTAGGTTGTTTACTTCAATAAATGCTTTCATACATTTACAGGACGTTCTGCAACTTTTACTCTTTAAATACTTTTCTGTTGAAAAATAGCAGCTGATACTCATTACATTTTTATTTAAGATGAGACATATGTTGAATACATTGTCAAAAAAATAAAAATAAATAAATAAAAATATATGAATAAAATAAATTAAAATAAAATATAAATATACATTTTTTTTTAAAAAAAACCTGGAAAGAGTATTAGAAAAAATGCAAATAAATGTAGTATTTTATTAAAAATAAAATATGAAATTAAAAACCTGAACCAATTTACCATGAGAAATACAAATGCATTGCACCAGTTCTTCATTAGACCTGTGTAATCATGAATCCACTAACAATATTTATTTGCATTTTTATCATTTTTGTTTGTAATGTTTTCCTTTTTTGTGCTGTTTCTAAGACTCTCTCCCAGTTTTTTCCACCACCGTTGATTCAATGTTGACGTGTGTGGACCAGCAGCCAATGGGAGTGTTTCTTTTTCAAATAGAAGCAGCCATTGTGAATCTGGACATGTTTGACATAGTTTTTTGAACCTGACTCACTTCCTGATGCGACCCTGTCCATTTCTCAGGGCTTGGAACTGGCACAAGACCCATTTTAGAGAATAAACCTCCACTCTTCCACTTCACCAAAGAGGAGCATTTAGAAATAATTATATATAAAACTTGTACAGTTTGTAAATGAGCTTATTGCAGAACATATTGCATTCAGTGGCTTTAATTTCGGAGTGAATAATAATAATAACACCAGCCTCTAACTTTAACTTTACTTTTTAAACTCCTCTTGATCTTTCTTGCCGCACAACGTCTCGTTCTTGTCGACTCTTTAACGAAGAACATGACAACTTGTAATTACAAAAACAAACGTGCGACCCAGCTGTGACCTCGCCAGCGTCTCAACTCCTTAAACTTCCAATGTTTCCCTCAAAATGACAAGCCTCTGAACCCGAGTGGAGCCGTGACACCTGCCCACATCGCTCTCGGAGAAAAAAAACACAAGGATTTACACATATTAATGAATCCGACACAGTGGCACCTCGTGAAGAGGTCTGCGAGGAAGAAAAGAGGCGTATCAATTTAGTTCCTTGGGGGATATGCTAATATTTTCCGAGTTTTTCTTCTCCGTGGCTTGATACGTTTCAGTCTTCGTGACCGCTGCACCTTGTTAGGGCTGTGGCCTCTTCCGCGGAGTTGGAGATGAAGAAAAACAGGCGGGTAATAAATAAATAAATAAATAAATAAATAAAAAGTGGAACAGAACAACAAAAGAGGAGACGAGGAGGGAGAGTGAAGGAGGAAGAGGGAGGGCTGTTCGGTTCACCTTTCCAACCCCCTTCCTGTCTGTCGAGTGACGCGTTTGATTCCGCCGCATTCATACATCAGTGGCCCGTGCAGCGCTGACACCTCATCTCAGCGAGGACGACGGCGGCTGGCGAGGCCCTGTTTTGCATAGAGCGCACCCCGCACACCTCCACGGGTTCTTTTTTCTTCTTCGGTGTGACACTTTCTTCCAAACAGAGAAGGATGGATGAGCTCAGAGAGAGAGGAGCTGGAGGAGAGGCTGACACAGAGAAGAAGAAAGAGACGGGACGACCGCTGCAGGAGACGCTCACCGCTAATGTATGCTAACGCTAGCCCTCGTCAGTTCACCCAGCGACTTTTCATCACTTTACACAGAATTAATGCTTTTAACTTAAAGTACGAGGCATAGAGGCCGATGTATTCAACTTTAGATGAATCAGTGTCTGTCTTATCCTTCTTTATCATCGCTTACAATTACTTTTACTCTGTTTATTGAGATGCTGTAGTGGATCTGTATCATTTGTCGATAAGCATAAAAACCATTCTACTTTGGTAACTCCTTGGATGTAGGTAACTTTAAAGCACTTTCCAAAAGGTGGATCTAAACGGTGCTCTTTGCCAAACGGACGATTGAGAATCCAACTCGATAAAAAGTAGAAGGAAAAACAGAGACTTCTATCATAAACAATACAATTTTATGTTTTTTACAAATGCAAATTGTATCAAAGATTTCTTATACTGAAGTCTACGCAATTTTATTACAGATTTTTTAATAGATTTTTTCAAATAAGTCTCTTTCAAACCTTTAACACGGTACAATTCAAGCATTTTTTTTGTGATTTATATCATTTTCTATTAATAATAATTGAGATATAGCACTATTTTAAAATGTAAACATAATCTGTTTATGATTAGAGACACAACACAAGCAAAAACAAGTCGTACGATATTAGGAAAACGTGACATATGCACTATGTTGAATATTTGATAAGAGATCTGCAATATTTAGACCCTTTTGACGTAGTAAAAGTTACATTAAAATAACATTTATGAAGAAATACAAAACTCAACACAGAAACAGTTCAATTAAAGCTTTTTTGCATCAATTATTTGCACTTTTTACAGTTTAAACCATAGTGTTATTGTGATAAAAGCAGTATTTAGTGGTACTTCTGTTGCAGTTGAATACTTTTGCGATATATTGTGCAGCCAAACCAGAGCCCACTCCAAAATAAAGCATTAAATGAATATTATGGTAAAATATGTCATTTCTGTGCATGATTCTAAAAAGCATTGTGTAGAAAAAGGTAAGGTGCTGTTATCAAACAGAGACTACACTATTTCAAATCTTTTACTTTAAGCAGCTTTTATACAATATTGTTTAACTATAAAGTGGGTATTTGTTAAAACCTGCTGGATTTCTGTTCAAACAATAGCTTTCCTCATCCACTGCTCAGTTTTAATGCAGCTTCAGTGATTAACCCTCACTTTCGTCCCGTCCCACAGTCGCCTCATTAGCATACGGCGTTTATTTCACTAAACCCATTAAAACTAATAAGCACACGATTACTATGCACGCAACTGGGAAATATGCATTTCAAATAAAGCTGTCATATTGTCCTGAACCTGCGCCAGGCTCTCCATCCTGACCATGTGGTCCGGGATTATAATAAGAATAGACTCAAAGAAGACTCAGGAGTTCACAGTTTTAATTGGAGAAAAGTAATTATGAAGTAAATAGATGACGTCTTCAATTGTATTTATTCTACATTTTGAGAAAAAACTGTGAAAATGAAGATGTCCACAAGAATTCTGCCACATTAGAAGGTAACATTTACAAAATATTTTAAATTGAAACGTAAATATCTTATGTTTTCTGCCCAGATGTGTTTTTTATTGTTATTTTTTTTGGACAAAAGAGAAAAAAAGTTGCTGCTCCTTCCATTAAGCCAAACAAAAGTCAAATGCAATGCTTTATTTGTCCCTCAAATACATTTAGACAGTGATTTATTGTTGGAGGGGACTTTGCACATTAATCAAAAAAGACAAAAGGCACTAAACTATTCTAAGGATATGTTAAAGAGAAGAATGCCACTTAAACAGACACTTAAAAGGGTTAAAGGAGCCAAAATGGGGCCATAATTGCACAAATTGAAGTGAAAATAAGAGATAAAAGGAGAAAATTATTGTTAAAAATCAAACTGATGTAATAAAGACTGAAATGAGGACAAAATCTTTCACTCAAACACTGAAATTTGCAAAAGAATATACAGAAACGTCACCATCTTCGGCCCCTGAGAGGGTTCTTATTTACTATCACGGACCCTTGTTTCCTGAGACACTCTTGTCCATCTTCAGGTAACCTCTTAGTTCAGACAAATACTTTCTTTAAATCCATCAGAAACATACACGTTCACTGATTACACTTGTACGACCGGCTGTAATGCTCCTCCGCTCCACTAGAGGGCGCAACACAGATAGGCTTCCACATTATACACAACACCCAGGAGCTCTTCCAGGTTTCTGTCACTCATTAACATTAAACATTGGGTGTTTTTTATGTTTACCACTTCATTAATCGACTGATACGTCACTCAGAGCTGAAATTAAGGTAAGTAAGTAAGGTTTTACGCTGGAATAATTAATCTAGAAGCTGATTTTATAGTGTTTTCTTTGTATTTGAACAGCTTTAACAGTTCAATCTCACAGTGACAACAAAACTGAACCTTCTTTTAGCAAAATATTTAAAGTTAAACTGCTAATAATGAGCACAAGAAGCTCCTAAATCATGTATAATTCAAAAATGCATCACAAATTGAAAGTTTCCCATTAGCCCTTGAGACCAGAGACTTTAATGACAAAAGTGAAATCCAAAGTGTGGTTTATTTATTGATTTGTTTGCGGGCTGTGTTCACAAGGACAGCAGGATGTACTTTTTTAGTAAAATGGCCTCTGTGAATGTTTGATTTCATTTGGCTTTCGTCGTTAAAGAGAACACTTCAGGAACGAAACCTTTTAAAGAGAGTTTTATTCTGGATTGTAAAAACCATACGACATAAATGCATCTGTGACACTTTAAAGGCATCACAAGTTTAAAGGTAATATTAGTTATTTGTTCATTACTTGTAAATAAAAAACACCAAGACTTTCTCTATTTCTGTGACAGTTTCCTTCAGACATTTCTTTAAAAGTTTCAGCGTCCTTAAACCTCTTTCTTTTTTATTATTTGGAATCATAACATGTAACGTCTGCTCATTAATGTGACGTTAAAGATGGTTAAACTGACACCTTTTTCCTTCTAAACAAGTGCCTCAGTCTCTAGAGAACTGTAGAGTTGATTTTATTAGTGAACAGTTTCAGATATTATTTGGTTATTTGTCTGTTTCCTTTCGTCGTGAGATTGTTCTTGTGTCAAATCTGTTGAAGTTCACTGGGTTTAGTTCTGGAGCAGGTTTTCTTCTGCCTAACTTTTGTTTTAGTTTTGGTTTTATTCTGGGATTACTCTGGGATTTAGTTTTCCTGATGACAAACCCATCTATAATTAAAGACAGTGTGTTATAAACAACAAAAATGATGTGTTTCCAGTCTCCAGCTGCATCTGTAACAGTAGGTCGTATAAGATCACGGTTGTTTTAATATTTTCTTGAAGATTTGATGTTTTCCTGCTTGATCTGTTTCTTTGACAGTGATCATGTTTCCATTCACATCCTCGAAAAAGAGATTATTAATCTCAATGGATCTTTTCACGGATAAATAAAGGTTAAATAAAGATAAAAATACAAATAAATATGCACATTTACTGTCATTAATCAGAAAACTAGATTATTTATAATCTTTATCTCTGTGATATCTGTCTGTTATTGATTTTAAGTCGTATTAACCTCTAATTTGAGCCTCTAACTTGTATAATGTAAAGTTCTTCTCTGATGGATCACACAAGGCCTGTTCTGAGTCCATTGACAACACCTTTTCACCATTTTTCATGTTTTTTTGTGTGAAATTTATTGTTCAGAAACAGTTTTACAGATAATTATTGGGACATGGAGCTTTAAAAGTAGACGGTCCTCATCAAAAACCATCTCACTTCGTGTCATATCCGTCATAATCTGTAAATAAAACTTAACTTTCTTTACATTCATCCTCCGTCTGTTGTTGTTTTGATGGAGAGCCCTCTCGTGGTTATCGATTACACATTCCCACAGATTTCATTTACATAACTTAACGGTAACATCGTGATAAAACTCTTTCCCAGAGTTCACCGCAGCTGTGTCGTTTATGAATATTCCTGTCGGGTCGAGTCGGTGTTAAAATATTCAGAGTCCGGGTGAATCGAGCGACGCCGAAGACGCGCCGTGTGTCGTCGGAAAAGTCAATTCATTAATGCAGTGCAGTTGTCATTTTGTGTTATTAGAAGCCAAGCGCTTAATTAATGTATGCAAATAAGTGCGAGATCACACCTTGAGAAACTCAGAGTGTGTATGTTAATGAGCGCCTTCGACGGGGTCCGAGAACTGTGAAGTGGAGACGTGAGAAGGTGGAAGGATTGTGTCTGACGGGAATATTTCACACAAACAACCGTCCCACCAGCAACGTTTCAACACTTTAATATGTCCCGGGCTTAAACTCCACAGAAGGGGCTTAAAAATGGACCAAATCTGGAAAACTAAAGGCTTTTATTCAGTTTCTAAATGATTTCGACAACATTCAGTGATTAAAACTTACAAAATTGTAGCTTAAAAAACACTCAAAACTGGTTAAAGTCCAGGTTAATCGACTTAAACTGGTCTAATCCAAATAAAACAACAGAAAGTCATCCTTAAAATCCATCAGAATGTGTTTATATCCAGTTTGGTGAAAGTTAAATGATCTGTAAACAGTTTAAGTCCAACCAAAACCAGTTCAAATCTGAAAAACTAAACTCAGAAATAAACTAAACAAAGAAAGTACAGTTATATTTAGGGCTAAAGAAGTTTAACATTGGATTAAACAGGGATAAAACAAGGAATAAAAATCACTTGAAAACTAAAACAGAATAGACATGAATGAAAAACCCTATCCACTTGCTTTATCTGTGTGTTTTTTGTTTTTTTTTTCTTCTTGTGGGGCTTTTCTCTTTCTCTATATATATTTATTTATTTTAATTTCATTTTTATTTATTTTTTCATTTTATTTTATTTCATTTTATGGGGAAAAAAAAACAAAAAACCCTGTTGGCAGACTCAAGAGAAAGCATTGAAACTGTTTGATGTGATGTGTATTAAAACATATAAAACATAAAAAAACACTCTGATAATAAACACTCTTTTTTAAAACCTAATTTTTAAAATGTATATAGAAATGTATAGTGCTATAGTGCTTCGATTAATATCATGAATTTTTAGCGCTTTAAAGGTAAAGATCCACTTGGTATTTATACGTTATATTTATATCGTTCTTGTCTCATATTTTGAGTTCATTGTTGAAAAATCAGACAGAAAACCAAACTGACTGATGTAGAAGGAAAAGAGGAGATGAGGCACAACATTTAGTCTTTAAAAATGAAATAAGGAAACATAAATCTGATCTAAACGCGTCTAATTGAGGGAAAAAGAACAGAAAATCTCACCTAAACTGCTTTATCCACTCATCTTTACTTGATTTGTGTCTTTTATTCTTCTTTCCATTCATAGTTCTATCATCAGATCTTATTTTCTGGAAACCCTCTGGTCCTGAACACATTCTATTTCCAGATCCTGCTGTAGTTTGTTCAGGACGCGGCTCGGAGTCGGCGACAGGTGCGAGGCTCGTAGGACACCGTGGGTGAATCTAAAAAGCTAATTTTCCCGGTGGCCTCCTGGCTCCTGTGCCCTTCACACGCCGCCATTTCCATAAAGCGCTCCCTCTGGGAACCAACAATAATAAACAGTTATTAGTAAATGCATTATGCCGACGCGTCCCTTTTGCCCTCTCCTCAAAAGCCAGCCCACGAAGCGTCTGTGCACAAACCGGACGCTCCCGTCGAGAGAGTGACCCCCGAGACACCGCCGGCTCCACGCGTCGGGGAATTGGACTAATGCTCGTAATGACAGCGGCCATTACGGTAAAAAGCTGTGGACGTGAGCTTCTCTCTGATCGCTGCTGCTTTTAGTTATGAATCCGGTCGTGCGCTTTTTTATTTGTCTTGTTATTTGGACGTTTCCATTAAAGCGGCTAAAGTGGTTAAATTAAAATTCAGAGAGTATTATTCCCAGCGTTTAGTTCATTAACGATCAGAGGCTGGTGTAACTGGAGCCACACACAGTTTACTGCAGTTACTTCTGAAAAGAATTAAAGACGACGTTTAAGAGTTTCTTCTTTTGGACGTTATTATATAAACACATTTACTGTTAACAAGGATCATTAGTTTTAACGAATTAATAGAATATATGTGTGGATGGTGTCTGTGTAGGTTTCCACCGGCCACTAAATAATAAATAATAAATCATATAAAAATAAATCATATAAATAAACATGTATAAATAAACATGTATAAATACAGAAAAAGCTACTTATTAATGTTCTCTACTTTGTTTTTGTGCAAAGTTTAATAAAGTATCTAGAAAAAAAAAAAGATAAGTTTTGATGTGATTGAACCAGTTTGGTTTTAAGGTCCTTAAATCTGAATAAAACCTGGTCCAGAAACCAGTCCTGCTTTAGTCCTGCTTTAGTCCTGGTTTAGTCCTGCTTTAGTCCTGCTTTAGTCCTGCTTTAGTCCAGCTTTAGTCCAGCTTTAGTCCTGCTTTATTCCTGCTTTATTCCTGCTTTAGTCCAGCTTTAGTCCTGCTTTAGTTCAGCTTTAGTCCTGCTTTAGTCCTGCTTTAGTTCAGCTTTAGTCCTGCTTTAGTCCTGCTTTAGTCCTGCTTTAGTCCAGCTTTAGTCCTGCTTTAGTCCAGCTTTAGTCCTGGTTTAGTCCTGCTTTATTCCTGCTTTAGTCCTGCTTTAGTCCTGCTTTAGTCCAGCTTTAGTCCAGCTTTAGTCCTGCTTTATTCCTGCTTTATTCCTGCTTTAGTCCAGCTTTAGTCCTGCTTTAGTCCTGCTTTAGTCCTGCTTTAGTCCAGCTTTAGTCCTGCTTTAGTCCAGCTTTAGTCCTGCTTTAGTCCAGCTTTAGTCCAGCTTTAGTCCTGCTTTAGTCCTGCTTTAGTCCAGCTTTAGTCCAGCTTTAGTCCTGCTTTAGTCCTCCTTTAGTCCAGCTTTAGTCCTGCTTTAGTCCTGCTTTAGTCCAGCTTTAGTCCAGCTTTAGTCCTTTCAAAGTTACAGAATATTAAAAACTCACAAGGGTGAAGTAGTTTTATGTGAAAAACTAGGAAAGTTGAACTTAATCTTATAATAAAAAGACTTTATTTAGCTGCAGTCAAACCCATTTCCAGCAAAACTAAAACAGCTCAGAGTTAAACTCAGAATGAATAAACTCAGCTGTTTGTGTGAGTTATAATCAGAAAGGCTTCTACAGTTTGGGAAGTTATCCTCGACTAAAATAGCAAATAAATGGCATTATTATTAAAAGTATCTGTTGCAGAGAAAGTGAGACAATATTTTAATGAGGCTCCTCTTAATAAAGTTACTGCAGATTCTCAGATAATTGTTAAAAACCTGATGCAGAGACAGTGTTTCCTGATGTGACAGACTTCCCCAAATACACTCAGCCTCTGTCATTATTTTAAACTATTTTCAGAAATGTATTATTATAAACGTCAGAATATTTTTACAGTGAAACCATGAGTCCTTTTTCCAAATTTTGTAGGTTTAGCGAACAAAAAACTGACCCGTCTAATATTAGACTGTTTCTGTTTATTCCCATCTTTCTCAACATTAAATTCATAGCTGCAGCAGTTTCCTCTCATTTAGACTCAATATTTGAGTTTGTACAGGTTCTGCTTGTGTTTAATGCAGTGTAGACGATAAATACAACGTTTAAATTCATGAAGCGAGAGCCGTACGACACTGTCACTGGGAAAAGGTCCAATATTTATCGTGTTTGAATATGACCTTAATCACAAGAAAGTTCAAGAGGTGCACTGTACTATTCCACTTTGGGAAAACTTTGGGCCCTGGTTCCACTTTACAAAAAGATACGCTAAACACTGCATTCTGTTGATTGGACGATAGATCAAGAGAAAACAAGAAGACAAAGGAAAAACATCAAACTTTTTTTTTTTGTCTTGTGATAAATATCTTTATGGATTTATCTACAATAAAGTTCCAGTCCCTGTTGTTCTTTTTTTGTCCCTGTCTCAGAAAAACCAGACCAGTTTTTCCTCCAAAATCCATTTGACCAAACTGAAGTTTAGAGTTTAGCGTTAGCTTAGCTGTGACTTCAGCGTCAGGACGACAATTATCTCCTCCTCGTTAAACATTACGTGATTGAATTGACAGTATTTATCTGTGTTTTACGTTGTCTCCCTTTTCTCTGTTGGTGCTTTTCTTTTTTCAGCTGTTTCTCTGTTAAAAGACATATTCAGCTGAAAATACACTTTATCTGCAGCTATTAAACTTCCTGGAACGTCATGTGACAAGTGTCGACCAATGGGAGCGCTCCTTTTTGGAGCATGTGATTGTCCAAGGTTTTCTGTTCCTGAATAGAGGTTCTCATCTGTTACAATCACTTAGAATAAACACTAGATGGATCAGAAAGACACAAAAGATTGATTTTACAATAAACTATTTGGGTTTAAACTATTTTCCAACTAGAAGATAATAAATCAGCTGCAGTGTGTTTAAACAGAGGCAGAATTTGTGACACTAGGACGTTCAGTGGACTCTGGTTCTATGATAAGAAATGAAAAACTACAGTTGTTGAGTTTTTAAGTATTCATAAAAGTGGTCCCAGATCTTAAGAACAACACTCCATTATTCCGTGTCCATTTTAGCTGCTCTCAAGCAAAAAAAAACCTTTGTATTCACCTGAAAATGTGGCAAAAACCATGACCGAAGAGTAAAAGCAAATGAGAAAAGATGGAGAGGGAACAGACAGCGCCTTTAAATGAATAAAAGTCTGAGAGGGACAGGGAGGCGGGGCGCTCTAATTTGTCCACGGCTGCTAAGTATTCTGGGAGCAGGCTAATTACTGACGGAACAGGGACAGGCTGCTCGTGTCAAAAAGGACACAGCCACTTATTATTAGGCTTCAAAGTGCATTCATATCACAGCACAAAGAGACGGAGGGGTCGAGGGTGGAGCGCAGGGCGGAGGCTGCAGTCTGAGGGCTAATGAATGGAGTCGAGAGGTGCATTATGGGACCCCGTGCTCTTCAGGTCTGAGTCTGGGCAGAGCTGAGGTGGGACGACCCGCTCTGATGGAGAATAGACGGATGTGTTTTACCAGAATCAATGTGATCGAAAAATCTGGACAAAGAAAGAACAAAGGAGGGTTTTCTCAGCTGTAGACGACGTGAACGTGGAAAATAAAAGTGTTCAGTCAAGCTTTAACGAAGAGGCTCAGCATATTTATTGAACTAATACATTACAAACATTACACTCCAACTTCTACATTCGGCTGAACAGTAAAAAACACTTCCAGTTTGAGCTAATGAGCAGAAAAGAGGGGAATAAATCACCTTTAAATATCAGAAATGGCTCTTATTTACTTAAAATTCCTTCGAGACCAACATAAAATCAAGAGAAATCCAAATTAAAAACTTAAAAAAGGCTTCAATCTTTACGCCTCGTGTTATATTTCCGAATACGACGACGTGTAAGAGCTAACTTTATCACTTTTATGCCTCAAAGCAGCAAATAGGAGCCTTCATATTTATGATTATTTGTTAATTAGAGTTGTATGTGACAGGTTTGTGCTCTTTTCTGTCTCATCTGAGGCTGATATCTGTGAAAAGTGCCGACTACTCACTGTTAGAGCTCTTTATGATAAAATAATAACCTCTAATATTACGTAGCCAGGTTTTCTTGTGTTTACTGACTTTAATAGAGACATAGCCTTACCACACATGACTCTCACTATATTTTCTCTTATTTAATACAGCTATTATTTGATCAGAAGTGTGTTTATTCTATTTTATCTTTGTATTTGAGGGATTTAACATTTAACAACACAAAAAAAGGAGGAAGAGAGGGTTTAGATGAAGTTGTGGAAAGATAAAGATAGAACCCAATCATTTACAAAAGCAGAGCTGTAACAGTGTTAACTAGATCTGATGATTTTATAATTTAAAACTTACCAGAAGTGGACGGACATATATGATTGTGGAGTTTAAAAATGGAGCTGGTGTTTTCCTGACGATCCAAACCCAGCTCGACGTCTTTGTTTAAATTGTGTTGAAAATGTACTTGATTCAAAATGTACACAATGCACTTTTGCTGCAGAGAAACATGTTTTATGCCGTTGTTTGTTCAGTGGTTTTACAGTAAATCTGAGCCTGAGTGAACTGGAGGTTTTGTTGGAGCCACATCCGCTGGTTTTTCGGTGGGAAGCGCTTCATAAACGACTGCGTCCTGGCTTTACGCTTCTATATGAAGCAGGGAACCAGACCGACCTCGAGCCGCGCTGGAACCTCATCAAAGTTCACAAAGAAACGCTGGGAAACCTCACAAAACACACAACGAGATACAGCCCAAAGCCTCCAGAGTTTATTAAAGAGGAGGATACAGACAGGAATGTGACGCTGACAGATTTCTGCCTCGACGGACACAAGGACGTTTTAAATCTAACATTGTCTTTAAAAGTTTATTTCCTGATTTTTACTGTTGCATTTAGTTTTTCAGTGTGTTTATTGTAACAGGAATCATCTGAATAAATGAGACCTAAGACGTGATCTAGTCTTTATAATGAAGGATTTTAATAGATGAGAATGATCAGTCCACAGCAGGATTTTGTCCAATCACAGCTCACTTCAGGTAAAAAGGAGCGCTCCCATTGGTCGACACTGATGTCAACAACGAAGGAACAAGGAAATAAACCAAGGAAATGGGTTATTCTGTTGGAAATACGTCTTATTTTACAGAGAAACAGCTCAAAAAAGATAAAAATAGAGAAACAGGAGCAAATGAAACATGGATAAATGCTTTGACGCTGTGTTTAATGAGACAGAGATAATTACAGGATAATTAATTACTGCTGTGTTAAATGCACAGACACTATAAAAGCAACAAAAATATACTATTATTATTATTACTATTGTTAATTCACACTCTTTTCTCAATTTAAACAATATTTCACTTGCTATTTTTCAAATCACATCCACTTTTTTGCCCTCTGAATTTGTCTGTCCACTACTTTTTCTTCCAAATAATGGCAAAAATGTCCAAAATAAAGCACGTGATCTTCTTTTTTTCCAGCTAGAACAATAACATTTCTATATACGATGGATACAAGGCTAAAGAAACTCTGGGAAAGGACACACTTCCAGCCCGAAGCCTGACAGTCTTTATTAAAGAGAAGATGGCGGCCCGACACGAGGCAGATTACAGTGTGGACGGAGACAGGGAAAGGTACTTATTTGCGTCTCTTTGTGTATTTGTGTGAGATTTATGTCGAGCTGCTCACGCTCTGATGATAGAGGCACATGTTTGGATGTAGAGCTGCAGTAAATGTAAGGGAACGGCTGTACGTGTCGTAAATCACACGTTTGAACCGCTCTGTTTGTGGCGCTCGAAGCAAAAGTTCATGTTTTTATCACAAAGAGGAAACATGAGCAGAGATCTGTTTGTGAGAGCGGATCGTTTTGGTTTATTTGGTTTCGTTTCTTCAGGTGCAGTTAAGTTTCACGTCTTTAATGACCACAAAAAACAGAAAGAGAAGCATAAAAATAAACTAAAACTATAAGAGAATAAGTGTCTTTACATTGTTTCCTTATATTCTTCTTTTATTTAGTTGGTGAGGACCTTCTTATGCAACAAAAATGTACTTTTGGAATGAATAAAAAGGCTTAAAATAATGAAAATGAACAAATGACAACTGAAGTAGTGTCTCTGTTCAACTAAATCCAGACTTAATAATAAATAATACTGTTTTAGTTTGACCCAAACATCAGAAAAAGTGTTTCTTCATCTTTTTTTTGATTCCTGTTTGGGTTTACCGGGGTTATTTAGATTCAATGGCTTATTTATAGCTACACGTACTATATTTGTGTTTATTTACACACCTTTAGTGGCTCACACGGTGGACTAACCCTCCACCAGACTGTAAACACTAATAAAAAGGTAAATTTATCCAATCAGAGCAACAACAACAGCATTATCAAACCTAAAACAGATCCATAACTGTCAGCACTGCCTCAACATTGGTCCAAACCAGCAGAAGGTTGGTATAAAAAACTAATGTTATAGTCAAGACCTGCCTGAGACCAGAGAGAATCAAGACCGAGTCAAGACCGAGTCAAGACCAGAACTAGTGGGAAAAATAGAAAATTATAAAATCCATTGGTTCCAAGTCCAGTTTTTTAGTCAAAACTCAATAAAGGAAGCAGATTTTTATTGAAAATTAAACAATTGAGGTTTTCATTTAATCCCAAGAAGAGACTAGTATAACTTTTGTGGTCTTGGCTGGTCTAGAAATGAGTTCAAGACCAAGACAAGACTTTTACAGAATAGTCTCGAATGGGAACTCACAAATAATAAATGTGTCAGGGAGCATTTACCAAATAAATCAGACTTGTCCAAGTTCAAGACCAACCTCAAAAAGTCAGAAAAGTCTCAAATCTCTCCAAAAACGTTCTTTAAAAATGCAAAATGACATAAAAGATATAGTTTTGTGCAGTTATTTCACTTCTATGTTGGTTATACGTCCACGTCTACATTCAACTAAATGACCTCTTACGACGGCCATCGTTAAGTTTTAATGCTCCATCTGCTCACGTGAATACCACCATAAAACACTTTCAAACGTCTCTCTGTTCGACAAACAAACAACACACAAAGCTGCATTTATCACAACAAAAACAATGCACATTCCTGTTAAATGAGCTCTCGTCTCTCTCCGGAGCGTTTAAACGTCAGGGTCAGAGCCGTATTAACGAAAGGTGAGGGCAAACAAACCAGATTATGGCTGAATTAGCTAATTATCATCATTTCCATTCGCTAACAGCCTGTAATATGTACGGCATAATGGCGCTTGTCAGGTTTTATTGTTGTGTTTGTCTGAGCGAGCCTTTGCCCTCTGGTCTCACCCGCTGAAACACATCGCCCATCCATTAGGACGCATTATGGAAATGAAATCTCCCTTTTTTTAATACCGCCGTTCATGTGAGAAGTTGTTTTTGTGGGGATTTTAAACCGGGAGGAGAAGAAGAAAAGGGTCTTTATGGGAGGTTAGAGCGAGCTGGAGTTGGTGAAGAAGCACCTATTACGCTCAGACCTTTCAGAGGAAAATTGGAGCCGTCTACCTTTTATAGACGACATGCTAATTCATGTCAAAAAGGCTTTTAGTGAAGAGGACAGGGCCCGAGGAAAAGGCTGGTGTTCCATTCAAACAGACGGATGTGCACTCAAATCCAGCTCAATATTGATGTCAGCTTTGGAAAAGTTAAAAGCAAGAAACACAAACGGGAAATATACAAATGAATGACGCCGCTTTGTGTCGATTAAAGTCATCAGCGCCGAGTTATTTACCAAAGAAACTTGATGACGCTGCTTATTATGAAAAAGATCGACTCATTCCCTCAGAGTCGGAGTGAAAGATGATTTTAGTGACTTTAATCGTGTTTTTGAGTTTATAAATGAACGTCACAGAGGATTTATTATGAAATGTTGTGTAGAGGTTAGAAACACTGCCATAATCTGATGATTCAATGTGATTTAAGGGCCTCAGATTGATATCTAAATGTTATATTCATGTTAAATGTAAAACTAAACATTTAAATAGACTCAGCAGGAAGTATATTTATAAGTACCTTTCCAACAGAGCCATGTGAACTAGAATTACTTTGGAAACCTTTCAAACCAAATAAAACACCATCAAGACTAAACTAAAACTGCTTTAGACCAAAGAAAGTCAAACTAAAACCATTTAAACGTTATTTAAATCGAACTAAAATCACATTTAACTGTTTTTCAGATGATTATCTTTAATATTAATGTTTAACTCTGGCTTTAGTCCTTGTTTAATCACAGGCTCAGTCCTGGTTTAGTCCTGGTTTAGTCCTGGTTTAGACCTTGTTTAGTCCTGGTTTAGTCCTTGTTTAGTCCTTGTTTTGTCCTGGTTTAGTCCTTGTTTAGTCCTGGTTTAGTCCTTGTTTAGTCCTGGTTTAGTCCTTGTTTAGTCCTTGTTTAGGCCTTGTTTAGTCCTGGTTTAGTCCTTGTTTAGTCCTTGTTTTGTCCTGGTTTAGTCCTTGTTTAGTCCTTGTTTAGTCCTGGTTTAGTCCTTGTTTAGTCCTGGTTTAGTCCTGGTTTAGTCCTTGTTTAGTCCTTGTTTTGTCCTGGTTTAGTCCTGGTTTAGTCCTTGTTTAGTCCTGGTTTAGTCCTTGTTTAGTCCTTGTTTTGTCCTGGTTTAGTCCTTGTTTAGTCCTTGTTTAGTCCTGGTTTAGTCCTTGTTTAGTCCTGGTTTAGTCCTTGTTTAATCACAGGCTCAGTCCTGGTTTAGTCCTGGTTTAGTCCTGGTTTAGACCTTGTTTAGGCCTTGTTTAGTCCTGGTTTAGTCCTTGTTTAGTCCTGGTTTAGTCCTGGTTTAGACCTTGTTTAGGCCTTGTTTAGTCCTGGTTTAGTCCTGGTTTAGTCCTGGTTTAGTCCTGGTTTAGACCTTGTTTAGGCCTTGTTTAGTCCTGGTTTAGTCCTGGTTTAGTCCTTGTTTAGTCCTGGTTTAGTCCTTGTTTAGTCCTTGTTTTGTCCTGGTTTAGTCCTTGTTTAGTCCTTGTTTAGTCCTGGTTTAGTCCTTGTTTAGTCCTTGTTTAGGCCTTCTTTAGTCCTGGTTTAGTCCTTGTTTAGGCCTTCTTTAGTCCTTGTTTAGACCTTGTTTAGTCCTTGTTTAGTCCTTGTTTAGTCCTTGTTTAGTCCTGGTTTAGTCCTTGTTTAGGCCTTCTTTAGTCCTGGTTTAGTCCTGGTTTAGTCCTTGTTTAGTCCTTGTTTAGGCCTTCTTTAGTCCTGGTTTAGTCCTTGTTTAGGCCTTCTTTAGTCCTTGTTTAGACCTTGTTTAGTCCTGGTTTAGTCCTTGTTTTGTCCTGGTTTAGTCCTTGTTTAGTCCTTGTTTAGTCCTTGTTTAGACCTGGTTTAGTCCTTGTTTAGTCCTGGTTTAGTCCTGGTTTAGTCCTTGTTTAGTCCTGGTTTAGTCCTTGTTTAGACCTTGTTTAGTCCTGGTTTAGTCCTGGTTTAGTCCTTGTTTAGTCCTGGTTTAGTCCTTGTTTAGACCTTGTTTAGACCTTGTTTAGGCCTTGTTTAGTCCTGGTTTAGTCCTGGTTTAGTCCTTGTTTAGACCTTGTTTAGGCCTTGTTTAGTCCTGGTTTAGTCCTGGTTTAGTCCTTGTTTAGACCTTGTTTAGTCCTGGTTTAGTCCTTGTTTTGTTCTTGTTTAGTCCTGGTTTAGTCCTGGTTTAGTCCTGGTTTAGTCCTTGTTTTGTTCTTGTTTAGTCCTGGTTTAGTCCTGGTTTAGTCCTGGTTTAGTCCTGTTTAAATGGATATTAAACTAACTCCTACATCTCTTTTCATCCAGACACCAGCCTTCTTCAGTCAAACCTGCAGCATTTCTTCGTTCAACTCAAAATACAACTGAATAAAGTATATTTACGTATTTATTTCTGCGTAAACCTGTGAATGGGTGGAGACTCTGACACTTCCAGCCTCTGAGTCCGTCTGGTCCCGTCTCTCCCTGTTCTCTGTGACTCTATTGTATCAGTAATCTCCAGTGAAGAGGTCAGACCCAGTCAAACACAGTCAGACCCCGGCCGCTGTGGGGTCCTCGGTGTAATCTGATGTGTGATAAAGCACCTGTGGATCGGAGCAGACCTGAGCGTTCACAATGGACTCTGCTGCTGCTGGGACTCAGGGTCATGTGACACATCAGGAAACACACCCCGAGTGGACTGATAACCTCCTCCGAGAGCTTCAGACACGTCCACCGAGCTCACACACACCTCTACTTACACAGTTCATTCATTATTTTACATTCTGCATCCGTTTCTCAAAGCCTTTTCTTGTTTCTTGTCCCTAGAGTCTGAACTGAGCAACGAAGAAAGGAAAAATGATTTCTAGAGGAGATAGAAGAAAAGAACAAAATTTATCTTTAACATTAATTTCCTCCTTTTATGAAAATTGGTTTTAGTTGGATTTAAACATTTTTAGATGGATTTGTACAGGTTTTAGTTGGATTTGAACAGGTTTTAGTCGGCTTTTAACATGTTTTAGTCCGATTTGAACATGTTTTAATCGGATTAGAACAGGTTTTAGATGGATTTGAACACATTTTAGATGGATCTGAACAGGTTTTAGTCAGATTTAAACATTTTTAGATGGATTTGTACAGGTTTTAGTCGGCTTTAAACATGTTATAGTTGGTTTTGAACAGATTCTAGACAGTTTTGAACAGGTTTTAGTTGAAAAATCTGTTCAAATTTGTCTAAAATCTGTTCATATCCAGTTAAAACCTAGAGCCAAAAATATCACCTAATAAATGTATTTAAAGGCCACGTAAGACTAATAATCGTAATCGTAATAACGTAATGTCTTCTAACAAGGGTTTGAATGTCTCTTATTGTTTGTTAAAACTCTGAGCTGCTGTCTTTGCCACAAACCTCTTGAAAAACAGAATCTCAGTGAGGTTTTGTGGACGCTGCATAAACAGCTCCTCGTTACAGAGATGAGTTCAGTTTAACCTGAAAACAAAGAGGAATAATCAGTTTTCTTTGAGCTAATTGTCAGGGTCCACTGCTTTTTCTTCCTCAGTTTGTGTTTGTTGAATTTTTTGAGCCGGATCCAAACACAGTTGGGTAGATCGGGTTATCAAACCATCAGTGAAAGAAGCAAAGACAAATACTGCAGTGAACATTTACTCTTCCTGTCCACACTTTCTTAAACTAATAACTGCATAAACTTAGACAAACAAATGAAGGTAAAGAGCTCCTGGTGGTTTAGTAACTCTGATGTTACTCGTTAGTCTCCGTCCTCTTTTCTCTCGGCTCTTTTCTCGACGGCAGCCACAAAGAGAGGGGCCCTTCATTTTTCTTGACACTCTTGTCCTTCAGTGTATTGATTGGTGACCGCGCTGAGCCCCGGCAGCGGCTGATGGAAACTCAAGTTCATCAGCCTCTCCCCTCCGTACACTCTCTCATACACACACACATACACACACACACACTGAAAACACACTGAAAATACTGAAAACATACTGAAAACACACTGAAAACACACTGAAAATACTGAAAACATACTGAAAACACACTGAAAACACACTGAAAACACACTGAAAACACACTGAAAACATACTGAAAATACTGAAAACATACTGAAAACATGCTGAAAACACACTGAGAACACACTGAAAATACTGAAAACATACTGAAAATACTGAAAACATACTGAAAACACACTGAAAACACACTGAAAATACTGAAAACATACTGAAAACGCACTGAAAACACACTGAAAACATACTGAAAACACTGAAAACACACTGAAAATACTGAAAACATGCTGAAAACATACTGAAAACACACTGAAAACACTGAAAACATACTGAAAACACACTGAAAACACACTGAAAACGCACTGAAAACACTGAAAACACACTGAAAACACACTGAAAACACACTGAAAACATACTGAAAACACTGAAAACACACTGAAAATACTGAAAACATGCTGAAAACATACTGAAAACACACTGAAAACACTGAAAACATACTGAAAACACACTGAAAACACTGAAAACACACTGAAAATACTGAAAACGCACTGAAAATACTGAAAACATGCTGAAAACATACTGAAAACACTGAAAACACACTGAAAATACTGAAAACATGCTGAAAACACACTGAAAATACTGAAAACATGCTGAAAACATACTGAAAACACACTGAAAACACTGAAAACGCACTGAAAACACACTGAAAACACTGAAAACACACTGAAAACACTGAAAACGCACTGAAAACACACTGAAAACACTGAAAACGCACTGAAAATACTGAAAACATGCTGAAAACATACTGAAAACACACTGAAAACACACTGAAAACACTGAAAATACACTGAAAACACACTGAAAACACTGAAAACGCACTGAAAATACTGAAAACATGCTGAAAACATACTGAAAACACACTGAAAACACTGAAAACACACTGAAAATACTGAAAACGCACTGAAAATACTGAAAACACACTGAAAACACACTGAAAACACTGAAAACACACTGAAAATACTGAAAACGCACTGAAAATACTGAAAACATGCTGAAAACATACTGAAAACACACTGAAAACACTGAAAACACACTGAAAATACTGAAAACGCACTGAAAATACTGAAAACATGCTGAAAACATACTGAAAACACACTGAAAACACTGAAAACGCACTGAAAACACACTGAAAACACTGAAAACGCACTGAAAATACTGAAAACATGCCGAAAACACTGAAAATACACTGAAAATACACTGAAAACACTGAAAACGCACTGAAAACACACTGAAAACACTGAAAACGCACTGAAAACACACTGAAAACACTGAAAACGCACTGAAAATACTGAAAACACACTGAAAACACTGAAAAAACACTGAAAACGCACTGAAAACACACTGAAAACACACTGAAAATACTGAAAAAACACTGAAAACACACTGAAAACGCACTGAAAATACACTGAAAACCCACTGAAAATACTGAAAACACTGAAAACACACTGAAAACACACTGAAAACACACTGAAAATACTGACAAACTCTGCTGGTTCCTGTGTTTATTTTGGCCTCTTATTCATCTGATGTCTCTGTCCTAAAACTACATTAAACTACATTAAAATACATTAAAATACATTACTTATGGAAGAATCAGAATCTTTTAAATCACTTCTTACTCACTTTTATAGACTGACCTTTTTATAATTTGATTGATTTAATTATTTATGTTTTACTTTTAATTTTTATAAAGCCTAATGCTATCACCACTGAGCCTCTCTGATTTTATTTTTGCTGTTCTATTGTTTGTTTTTATGCTCGCTTTGTGAACCTTGTTTTTAAAAGGTGCTATAAAAATAAATAAGTATTCTTATTATTTGAGGCTAAGCTCTAAATAATTCAATGTCAGTGCAGCTTAGTTCTCTCTTTTACTTAATATTCACACTGAACTCTCAACTTTGGGCTTTTATCCAAATAAAAACTAAACCTGTATTTATTGTTTAGTAAAGACAGTGTTCTGAAAACAAAAGGATAAAACACTCTCTTTAAAACCCTTTTTTCATTTTGTATATTTTGCTGAGGTTTGCTTCTTTAGAAACATGATCTTACTTCAAAAGTGTTAATGACTATTTTAAAAACAGGATTTACTGAAGAGAAACATCTAAACACTCAGCGTTTGGTCTGAGTCTGTTATTAAAGACACATTTATAAGACGTTTCTGCAGCGACAGAGTCAGACTCGTGTTGAGGACATTTGAAAAGCTCTGTTATTTCAGGCTCTGGTCAAAGTGAAAATGAAGAGGATTCCTCAAAGTTCGAGTGCGTCGTCTGTCATTAAAGACTAGAGACATGTTACTTTACAAATATAAAGTCTGAACAATAAACTATAAGAGAAACTAATGTTGTTTTTACATCATTCATTGTTTCTTGATGAATGTCTAATAAACATTCACTAATACATCAAGACAGTTCTCACTAAAGAGCCGTTTGTTGCACTTTTAACTCAAATTGAGCTTTCTTTCATCCTTTGTATTACTTGTATTTATTTGGATCTATTTGATTGTTCTTATTGTTTTTCCTTGTGTTTTTGTTTTCTTTTACTTATTCCTTCCAATTTTAAGTGAACTTTACTGAAAGCACTTGGGCGATGATTGTTTTAAATGTGCTCTAGAATAAAATTCACATTGACAATTGGTCCAATTTTTTTATTGTGGAATTCAACATGATACACTGGTTTTAGATTGGCTTATTGG
>JAWCTZ010000256.1:0-7500 GCA_036850595.1 Rhyacichthys aspro | reverse complement strand
TCCGGAGAGAGGGGCCCTCGCCACAAACACCAACGACTTACACTTTATTTTCGGCAAGACATGACTAAATTGTCACAGCTGCTGACAGTTTAAGGCTTATTCTAGAAAACACAAGCCTATGTTAAGGAAGAGAAATGGAAGCAGCTATAAATAATGGTTTCATATCAGCTTCTACTGTGGCCATGAGTTGAACCTAAACCAAGAGAAACACTTCAGCTCATATATTAAAGCCCTTTTTAATAAGTTCACCCCAGAATCAGACCCTCTCAGATACAGAAGTATGAAAACAACTCATTGCAGAGTTAGATTTTGTTTTAAGAAGGTTAAAGAAAAGCAAACGGCAAAAGTGTCTCGGCCTCTTTTCTTCATTTTTATCTTTTTTAAGCTGTTTCTCAGAGTAACCCATTTCCTTGGTTTATTTCCTTGTTCCTTCGTTGTTGACATCAGTGTCGACCAATGGGAGCGCTCCTTTTTACCTGAAGTGAGCTGTGATTGGACAAAATCCTGCTGTGGACTGATCATTCTCATCTATTAAAATCCTTCATTATAAAGACTAGATCACAGATGATTCCAAAAACTAAATCCTGCTCCGGTTTAATTCAGTGGAGACAGAGAATGGAGTGGTTTAATTCACAAACTAAAAACCGAAAGACGCAGACCAGGAAAATGTGTTAAATTGGACTCTACGTTTATGAATAAAACAAACTCTTCACAGGATTTTCGTCAAAGTTGCAGTGTAAACCATTCCCTGATAATAAGACATTTATCCGAGTCCCTCTTCTCGTTCGTGGATGTGACTCTTGACGATCTTCAGAGCTTGTTTTTCATGATGTGGTGCAGCTCATCAGCGCAGGACGTGATGATGATCCTGCCCCGGACGACACGCCGGAGCTGTCAGTGTAATCGAATTATCTGGAGAGGCCACTCTGGATTAACATAATACAGACTTAAAATGGAAATTGTCTCAGTGCGGAATGAAACCTGCAAACGATCATCATTTCAATCCAGAGTTTTTGTACGTACTGTCTCTGAAAACTGATAAAAAAGAAGCTAAACCAAGAATTTCCATTAAATCTTTCAGTCTTTTTCAGAATTAACATAAAAAAGTAATAGCCTCAACACAAACTTAAGTGCAATATTTCAATTTAAGATTTAGAAATGTAATATTTACTGGTCTCTTCAAACCAGCTTCATTTTTTATTCTAAATAGACAAGAAATAGGTTTGGGTGGTGGATGGGAGACCAAATAGAAACAATAAAACAATCAAAACAAATTCCAATTGGGTCATTGATATAGTAAAATTAAAGTTTTTGCACGTTATTAACTCTGAGGTTACAAATTTTCCTTAAAGCTCCAGTCCCTGATGTTCTTTTTTTCTCCAAAAGCAGCCTATGGACCTCTCCTGCTTCTCTTTTAATAAAAAAATAAAACTCCAAAATACTGATCCATTTGACCAAACTGAAGTTTAGAGTTTAGCGTTAGCTTAGCTGTGACTTCAGCGTCAGGACGACAATTATCTCCTCCTCGTTAAACATTACGTGATTGAATTGACAGTATTTATCTGTGTTTTACGTTGCCTCCCTTTTCTCTGTTGATGCTTTTCTTTTTTCAGCTGTTTCTCTGTTAAAAGACATATTCAGCTGAAAATACACTTTATCTGCAGCTATTAAACTTCCTGGAACGTCATGTGACAAGCGTCGACCAATGGGAGCGCTCCAAGGTTCCTGAATAGAGGTTCTCATCTATTACAATCCCTTACAATAAACAGGAGATGGATCATAAATTCACAAAAGATTGATTTTACAGTAAACTATTTGGGTTTAAACTAGAAGAAGAAACAAATCAGGTGCAGTCTTTTTTCTTAAACGTAGACTCAGAGGCTCAGGTGTTGGATGAAACCCTGGGCTCACACACACTCTTTGCTTCCACACATTTTGGGCGCAAATACTTGAGAGGTGAGTGTTCCGCTGACACGTGTGAAGCTAAATGCCAACGTACCATTTAAGAGAGAAAGGGCAGCAGCACATCCAACCTTTGTAGTGTGTCATTCAGCGGCGTTCACAGCCATTCACATATAAAAATGAGGTCTCCCGTGTCCCGCCGAGCGCAGGATCTCTTTCACCCCATCAGCCAAAGGACTGGAGGGATGTTAACAACCGCTCAGACATCTGTCCACCGCCTGCAGCTCGCAAACAGCAAACAGGCTTAAAACCTCCCTCAGAAACTCCACAGCATTTCACATTTAAAGGAAAAAAGCAAAGCACAATGTGTGTTTTAGTGAAAATATGCTGGAAAACTATTCGTATGTGTTTGCTGCTTTTATTTAGTGTTTGTAGGAGATTTGTTTACCCAAAAATAGAACTTCTAGAACTTCACAGACTGTAAACTGATGCTTTATTCCTAACCTTTATTTAGAGTCAGTGCAATAATAAAGAGAAAACAGAGCAGAAAAAGAAGCAAACATTAAAGTTCCACAACCTGATTTAGTTTTCCAACAGCAGCAGTAACCTTTCCTGCTTCTTTTATTTAACAAAAAGGTAAAACTGGACCAATTTTCACCTCAAAATACTAATACATGACATTAAATCAAAGTTTAGAGCTGATCTGAAACTTTTATCTTTGCGTTGAAGCATTTATCCATGTTTCAATTGCTCTTGTTTCTCTTTTTTTTTATCTTTTTTGAGCTGTTTCTCTGTAAAATAAGTCGTATTTCCAACAGAATAACCCATTTCCTTGGTTTATTTCCTTGTTCCTTCGTTGTTGACATCAGTGTCGACCAATGGGAGCGCTCCTTTTTACCTGAAGTGAGCTGTGATTGGACAAAATCCTGCTGTGGACTGATCATTCTCATCTATTCAAATCCTTCATTATAAAGACTAGATCACGTCTTAAGGTCTCATTTTTTCAGATGATTCTTGTTACAATAAACTTTAGGAGATTCAAGAATAGGAGCCTTTAAATCTCCTCAGACTTCGTGGATAGTTATCAGCGGTAGGGACATGATTTGAGAAAATTTTTAGTTATCCCTAAATATAATCCCAAAATACAATCTAAGATGTTAAATTATTATCCTTTGGTCACTTTTTGACTCACATTTTTTGTTTTATCATTAACCAAAGCAGTAATAGAGATCTGTAAATCGACCTCAAAGACACCAAACCCAACCTACTGAGCTGACAAAAACCATTTAAGGAAGCCAAATCAAATCCATCTATCAACAATTAATCATTTATTCTTTGTTTTTTCCCGTAAACCGTCTCTAATTGAACCGTGAGCTCCTCTTTTTGCGTCGTCTTCGTTCATTTCCCGTCCGTCCGTTCTGTCAAATCCAAAATGACGAGCACTTTCTTGCTTTTATCCATTCAGAGTTTTTGATAAAGCTCCCAGCAGCCCCCAGCCCCTGCCTCAGAATTACACTGTGCTCAGGAAAAGGCCACCTCTTTGTCACTAAATGCCTCTCCCATTCATTCAGATGACAGCGCAGTAGTACATCTTTTACCACGGCAAAATGCCATATTTGAAAGCCCTCCATTCGATTAATGTTTAGAGTAAGGTTATGTGCCAGCTTTAATCCTCCAAGAATTTCACAGTCAAAGAGCACCTGCTTTAATTTGGTATTTTTGTGGAATTTTTTGGTTAGATTTTCATGAATAGACTCATTCAAATAGCATTTATGTCATTAGGATTGAATTAAGATCATAAATGTGGCTGTTGGAGATGAGTATGTCGTATAAATGAAGCTGATTAACTGTTTTTGTTCTCTCTGTTGTGGTTTTAGTCTCATTAATAAAGATGTTGAGCAAATAATTAACTTACACTTTGCAAGACGCCAGAGATATTTGACAGTCATGTGACCTGGGGGTAATTTAGCTAATTTTAATCAGGTCTTTATGTGTCTTTATGCCATTCTGATTGGTTCTTTACTCCTGAAATTCAAAATAAAAGCCCACCTTATCAACCTCACATGAACAAACTCTCACGTCCAACTTTGGGCCAAACTGTAAAGACACATTTAAAGAAAGAGAAGAAAAGGTTAATGGAAATCAAACAATTTTCACATTTTTTTGTTTGTTTTAAATGATTTTTTAGGCCGTTATTGCCTTTATTTGATGGGATAGTGGACAGTCAGGAAACAGGGCGAAAAAGAAGGGAATGACACTGGGCAAATGACCCGAGCAGGAATCGAACCCGGGTCTCCCAGGTACATGGTATGCACCCCATTATTGCCATTTTCCAATCTCCAGGATCCTTCTTTTGGACTGAGTTCTCTTTTTGACCAAAATACCCAGAAGCATCTCTCCAATCCCAAATTACCCACGATGCACTGCAATAGTTTAGAAAAACCAGCGTTAGAAGAGGAAGTGGAGAATTTTCAGTTTAATGGACATTTCACCGAATATTCATAGAAAATGTTTTATTTTACTAACGTTTGTCTAATAAATCTTCAGTTTTATTTGATGTTCATGAGATTTTAAAAACGTCATTCTCATCTATTAAAATCCTTAATTATAAAGACTAGATCACGTCTTAAGGTCTCATTTTTTCAGATGATTCCTGTTACAATAAACTTTAGGAGATTACACTGAAAAACTAAACGCAACAGTAAAAAAAAATCATGATGGACTTTTATTCGTGTCCAGATTCTTACATCTTAACGTGTTTTATTATAAAAGAAAACTGCAAAATAGTAAATTCTCTGTTTGTTCTGTCCTTGAAGCGTTTCCATTCAGACTTTAAACCATTCGTGAAGTTTGACCCAGAGTTGGCTTTTCATCACTGACCAGGTCAAAGGTCAAAGGTGCCTCTGAGACTTCCCCTTTCGCCACGTTTTAAAACAAAAAAATTAAAAAAAAACCCACGTTGCTTCCCGTTTAATCTTTTTGAAACCTATTCACTGAGAAGCAGATTTACTCAGAGTCGACTGCAGCTTTTCAAAAACACAAAGCTCTTTTACGTCAGGTTCATCGTCGCCGCGATGAAGGTCGAGGGTTGTTTTCTCCACAACGGGAAGCGCTCCTGAACGTCTCTGGGTTTTTTCTCTTCAGTGTTTTGCTGGTGCCTCTGAAGACCTTGCAGATGCACTCCACTATTTATTATTGGACTCAAAAGCTCTGTTCTCATTCTTCATTTGTGAATAGTTGTTGCTGGTGAATCAGTTAAAGCTTGTCACAAACACCGCTGCCTTAAATCAGAAAAAAAAGAGCTGGTATCTTCTCCGTGTTTCATTCAAAGTTTAATACAATGTAAACCTGCGTCGAGAGAATAAGCTTCAACATAAAAATATAATGTGCTTCAACGTTAACAGCTCAAAAGTGAGTAATTTAATTATTTTCACCTTCAATAGTCAGTGTTAGATAATATCCAGACTCTATTAGTTCATGTAGAAAAGTGCTTTGTTCAAATCTTAATTAAACAAGTGTCTGTCGCAAACACTTGAGTCAGAAAATGCATTTTAATAAAAGGTCAAAGTGTAAAAGAGAAGTGGTTTTAATGGAGGAGAGAAAGGGATTTGCTCATTTGTTGTGTGTGTTTTTTTGAAGACAAAAAGGTTTTATATCAGAAATGAATAGCAAGTTTAATAGCTGCAGATAAAGTGTATTTTCAGCTGAATATGTCTTTTAACAGAGAAACAGCTGAAAAAGAAAAGCATCAACAGAGAAAAGGAGGCAACGTAAAACACAGATAAATACTGTCAATTCAATCACGTAATGTTTAACGAGGAGGAGATAATTGTCGTCCTGACGCTGAAGTCACAGCTAAGCTAACGCTAAACTCTAAACTTCAGTTTGGTCAAATGGATTAGTATTTTGGAGGAAAAACTGGTCTGGTTTTATTTTTTAATAAAAGAGAAGCAGGAGATTTATCTAAACACATATTTCAGTGTTAACCCAGGTTTCACTTTATATTTTTCTTCAAATTGACAAATGCAAAGAGTCTCATGGTTAAGTTTTGACCACAATATTCCATGCAATGCACCTTTAAATGAACGATTGCTTATATTTGTCATTGCTACTACTGTCACTGGTTGGATCCAATAGTTAATCTTATGTTTATGTTATTCACTTAATTTCCAGCACAAAGCCTCATGGGATTGTAGTGTAATGTCCCTGTTTTCCACCTGGACACAAACACATGTAAATCTCATTCTGAACCACATTTATCTTTCTCCAACTAATCCCACTGACTTTGAGTGATTTCACAATTCATCGTTGTGCACTCAAACCAGATCTTCAGTGTGTTTTGGCATTTCATTTATGTTTTTTTTTTACAGTGCATCTTCAGTAAACTCCCATTAAACAGCTTCCATCTGTCACTTAAAGACTCCGGCAGATTTACATTTGTGTTGAAGCAGACCTCGTCGCGTCAGAGTCGATAGTTTCCCTCCGGCTTCGACGTCAATATCATCGATCGTCCGTCTGCGTTTGTTTTTGTCGAGTTAATGTCCATTTTTGATGAATTTACGGCATCACGAGGCCACGTCCTGATCGTTTCCTGATTCAAAATTAAATGTTTAAAAGTTATTTGTGACAGGCTCCGGTTTGGTTTACCATTTATATTTCCATAAAGTTTTAAATCTGACTGAAGGACTGTCTTTACATACGGTTTAATTGGATTGAGACCTATTTAAATATAGACTGCATATGTTTAATGTCGTCTCACGTAAATGATTTCTGCTTTAAAATAAGAGTCGATAAAATGAAGAGTAATAAAACACCAGGGCTTTACCATAAGGCACTTTTTTATTAGTTCAGTTTTTATCAGACCCAGCTGTAGAAAAAATAAATAAATGTATCTGAGAGTTTAGTTACTGCAGCTACAGACACCGGTGTTATCCCAGAATATGCCCTCATAGTTTATAATTGTTTTGCAAATGGAAAAAAAAATCAAAAAGCAGCAGAAATTCATCAATGCAACTTCTCTCTTTTATAAAAGTTAATAAAAAATGAATATTCAATCTTTTTCCACTGAACCAGGCGTAAAAGATCAGGACAAATCTCACTCTGAAGCACTAAGCTGGTTAATTATTTTACTGTAATTGGATCAGTTGTGCAAGTTTAGTCATTCTTTCATGTTTTATTTTGTCCTGTTCAGGTTGAAGCCTTTCTGGTTACAGTTTAAACCTTGATTGCTATGATATATTGACAAAAAATATAAAATGTTACACCAAGAGATTCCAACTTTTTTTGGATAAAGTAGGATTTTACAGATAAAAGTAAATGTTCCAGTGCAGTCTTTAAGCCTCATTTCCTTCATTTAAGCTCTTCTTATGCTGCTCTAATTGTACTTTTCTCAATGCACTGTCAGTTTCTGTTCCGTTTTTTTCACTTTTTAAAAAATATTTGACTGTAAATGAAAACAAAGCAGGATAAAAACTGTAAATGATGCTATTTCTTCGCAAAAAGTCACAGTTAAAACACCTAAAACAAGTCTTTGAGCGCTTAAATCTGCACAAACTCAGAAACAAAATTGTAAGTGACTCTGGGAAAAAGTGATATTGA
>JAWCTZ010000255.1:0-54246 GCA_036850595.1 Rhyacichthys aspro | reverse complement strand
TTAAACCGGCCAATCAGAGGAGAGGGTTAAACCGCCAATCAGAGGAGAGAGGGTTAAACCGCCAATCAGAGGAGAGAAGGTTAAACCGCCAATCAGAGGAAAGACAAGGATTAAACCGCCAATAAGAAGAGAGAGAGGGGTTCAGACGGCAAATCAGAGGAGAGAGGGTTAAACCGCCAATCAGAGAAGAGAGAGGGTTAAACCGGCCAATCAGAGGAGAGAAAGGGTTAAACCGCCAATCAGAGGAGAAGGGGTTAACCCGCCAATCAGAGAAGAGAGGGTTAAACCGCCAATCAGAGGAGAGAGGGTTAAACCGCCAATCAGAGGAAGAGAGGGTTAAACCGGCCAATCAGAGGAGAGAGGGTTAAACCGCCAATCAGAAGAGAGAGAAAACCGCCAATCAGAGGAGAGAGGGTTAATTCGGCCAATCAGAGGAGAGAGGGTTAAACCGCCAATCAGAGAAGAGAGGGTTAAACCGGCCAATCAGAGGAGAGAGGGTTAAACCGGCCAATCAGAGGAGAGAGGGTTAAACGACCAATCAGAGGAAAGAGAGGGTTAAACCGCCAATCAGAGGAGAGAGAGGGTCAAACGGCAAATCAGAGGAGAGAGGGTTAAACCCGCCAATCAGAGAAGAGAGAGGGTTAAACCGCCAATCAGAGGAGAGAGAGGGGTTAAACCGGCCAATAGAGGGGAGAGGGTTAAACCGCCAATAGAGAGAGGGGTTAAACCGCCAATCAGAGGAGAGAGGGTTAAACCGCCAATCAGAGGAGAGAGAGGGGTTAATCGGCCAATCAGAGGAGGAGTAATTGACGCAAAAGAGAGGAGAGAGGGTTAAACTGGCCAATCAGAGGAGAGAGGGTTAAACCGCCAATCAGAGGAGAGAGAGGGGTTAAGGCGGCATCAGAGGAGAGAGGGTTAAACTGGCCAATCAGAGGAGAGAGGGTTAAACCGGCCAATCAGAGAAGAGAGGGTTAAACTGGCCAATCAGAGGAGAGAGGGTTAAATCGAGAAAGAGGGTTAAACCGGCCAATCAGAGAGAGAGGGTTAAACGGCCAATCAGAGGAGAGAGGGTTAAACCGGCCAATCAGAGGAGAGAGAGGGTTAAACGGCCAATCAGAGGAGAGAGGGTTAAACCGCCAATCAGAGGAGAGAGGGTTAAACCGCCAATCAGAGGAAAGACAGGGATTAAACCGGCCAATCAGAGAGAGAGAGGGGTTAAACGGCCAATCAGAGGAGAGAGTAAACCGCCAATCAGAGGAGAGAGAGGGGTTAAACTGGCCAATCAGAGGAGAGAGGGTTAAACCGCCAATCAGAGGAAAGAGAGGGTTAAACCGCCAATCAGAAGAGAGAGGGGTTAAACGGCCAATCAGAGGAGAGAGGGTTAAACCGCCAATCAGAGAGAGAGAGAGGGGTTAAACTGGCCAATCAGAGGAGAGAGGGGTTAAACCGCCAATCAGAGGGGAGAGAGGGGTTAAACCGCCAATCAGAGGAGAGAGGGTTAAACCGCCAATCAGAGAAGAGAGGGGTTAAACCGGCCAATCAGAAGAGAGAGGGTTAAACCGCCAATCAGAGAAGAGAGGGGTTAAATGGCCAATCAGAGGAGAGAGGGTTAAACCGCCAATCAGAGAGAGAGAGGGGTTAAACAGGCCAATCAGAGGAGAGAGGGTTAAACCGCCAATCAGAGGAGAGAGAGGGGTTAAACCGGCCAATCAGAGAAGAGAGGGGTTAACCGGCCAATCAGAGGAGAGAGAGTTAAACCGCCAATCAGAGACTAGAGGGGTTAAACCGCCAATCAGAGGAGAGAGAGGTTAAACCGCCAATCAGAGAAGAGAGGGGTTAAACCAGCCAAACAGAGTAAGGACAGAGGGCACAGAGTGAGGACAGAGGAGAAACATTGAGGACAGAGAAGGTTTACCGATGGTGGAGGCCTCACTCTCGTGTTCAGAGCCTAGTCCGGCCTCGCTGGAACTGACCGAGGCCCCGTCTTCGTCCTGGAACAGAGTTAAATACCGACATCTCAGAGAAATAAACGTTAAAGTAATTCATCAATTAATTCAGTTTTTAATCCAACAGCTGTTGTGGAAGACAATATTAAACATTTAACCAGGATTTACATGTTGGCAACATTTCCAGCTTTTTTTCAGCTTTTGATTCATCATCACATTCATGTTCCTCTTGGTTCCATCGGAGTGTGTATCGTATCAAATGTCGTACTTTTTGCAGTTGGAGACGGTGAAAGCAGGAGTTCCTGCAGGAGCTGGATGGATGGCCGGGTCCGTCTTCAGCAGCGTCAGGTAACAGTCCGTTCCCAGGTGAGCTCCTCAGAAACAGGGAGGAGCCCACGCAGCACAGCTTCGCGTGAGACATGATGGCAATGCGGTCTCCAAGAATGTCCGCCCCGTCCATGTGGTGAGTGGACAGGATGATGGTGCGACCTGCGAACGCCACAAACACAAATCTCACAGGTGTCCCAGCAGCGAGACCCCCACCGCAGTGTGAGGTTTGTCCCACCTGTCCTGTACTTCAGCAGGTCCCAGATCCCCCGCCGAGCGTAAGGGTCCACTCCGGCCGTGGGTTCGCCTAAAATCACCACCTTGGACCCTCCGACGAAAGCCAGGGCCACGGAGAGTTTGCGCTACATACCCCGGAGAGAGCGCTGGTGCGGGACGAGCTTCTGTGAGGTAACCCAATGTCCCGCAGGATCTGCTCCATCTCAGACCGAACAGGGCCCGACAGACCTTTGAGCCAATCAAAGGAGAGAATGTTAAACCCGACAATCAGAGGAGAAAGGGATAAACCGCCAACAGAGGAGAGAGGGTTAAACCGCCAATCAGAGGAGAGAAGGTTAAACCGCCAATCAGAGGAAAGACAAGGGTTAAACCGGCCAATCAGAGAGAGAGAGGGGTTAAACGGCAAATCAGAGGAGAGAGGGTTAAACCGCCAATCAGAGAAGAGAGAGGGTTAAACCGCCAATCAGAGGAGAGAGGGTTAAACCGGCCAATCAGAGGAAGAGAGGGTTAACCCAGGCCAATCAGAGAAGAGAGGGTTAAACCGGCCAATCAGAGAAGAGAAAGGGTTAAATTGGCCAATCAGAGGAGAGAGAGGGTTAAACGGGCCAATCTAAGGAGAAAGAGGGTTAAATCGGCCAATCAGAGGAGAGGGGTTAAACAGGCCAATCAGAGGAGAGAGGGTTAAACTGCCAATCAGAGGAGAGAGGGGAAACCGCCAATCAGAGGAAAGATAGGGATTAAACCGCCAATCAGAGGAGAGAGAGGGGTTCAGATGGCAAATCAGAGGAGAGAGGGTTAAACCCGCCAACCAGAGGAGAGAGAGGGGTAAACCGGCAATCAGAGGAGAGAGGGGGTTAAACCGGCCAATCAGAGGAGAGAGGGATAAACCGGCCAATCAGAGGAGAAAAGAGGGTTAAACGGCCAATCAGAGGAGAGAGGGTTAAACCAGCCAATCAGAGAGAGAGAGGGTTAAACCGCCAATCAGAGGAGAGATAGGGGTTAAACCGGCCAATCAGAGGAGAGAGAGGGTTAAACCGGCCAATCAGAGAGAGAGAGAGGGTTAAACCGGCCAATCAGAGGAGAGAGAGGGTTAAACCGGCCAATCAGAGGAGAGAGAGGTTAAACTGGCCAATCAGAGGAGAGAGGGTTAAACCGGCCAATCAGAGGAGAGAGGGGTTAAACCGCCAATCAGAGGAGAGAGAGGGGTTAAACTCCAATCAGAGGAGAGAGGGTTAAACCGGCCAATCAGAAAGAGGGTTAAACCGGCCAATCAGAGGAGAGAGGGTTAAACCGCCAATCAGAGGAGAGAGGGTTAAACCGCCAATCAGAGGAGAGAGGGTTAAACCGGCCAATCAGAGGAGAGAGGGGTTAAACCGGCCAATCAGAGGAGAGAGAGGGGTTAAACCGCCAATCAGAGGAGAGAGGGGTTAAACCGGCCAATCAGAGGGAGAGAGGGTTAAACCGGCCAATCAGAGAAGAGAGGGTTAAACCGGCCAATCAGAGGAGAGAGGGGGGTTAAACCGGCCAATCAGAGGAGAGAGAGGGTTAAACCGGCCAATCAGAGAAGAGAGGGTTAAACCGGCCAATCAGAAGAGAGAGGGTTAAACCGGCCAATCAGAGGAGAGAGGGTTAAACCGGCCAATCAGAGGAGAGAGGGTTAAACCGGCCAATCAGAGGAGAAAGAGGGGTTAAACTCGCCAATCAGAGGAGAGAGAGGGTTAAACCGGCCAATCAGAGGAGAGAGGGGTTAAACGGGCCAATCAGAGGAGAAAGAGGGTTAAACGGGCCAATCAGAGGAGAGAGGGGTTAAATCATCAGAGGAGAGAGGGGTTAAACCGGCCAATCAGAGGAGAGAGGGTTAAACTGCCAATCAGAGGAGAGAGGGTTAAACCGCCAATCAGAGGAAAGAGAGGGATTAAACTGGCCAATCAGAAGGAGAGAGAGGGGTTAAACGGCAAATCAGAGGAGAGAGGGGTTGAACCGGCCAATCAGAGGAGAGAGAGGGGTTAAACTGGCCAATCAGAGGAGAGAGGGGTTAAACCGCCAATCTGAGGGAGAGAGGGGTTCAACCGGCCAATCAGAGGAGAGAGAGGGTTTAAACCGGCCAATCAGAGAAGAGAAAGGGGTTAAATCGGCCAATCAGAGGAGAGAGGGGTTAAACCGGCCAATCAGAGGAGAGAGAGTTAAACTGGCAAATCAGAGGAGAGAGGGTTAAACCAGCCAATCAGAGGAGAGAGAGGGGTTAAACAGGCCAATCAGAGGAGAGAGGGGTAAACCAGCCAATCAGAGGAGAGAGGGTTAAACCGGCCAATCAGAAGAGAGAGGGTTAAACCGGCCAATCAGAGGAAAGAGGGTTAAACTGGCCAATCAGAGGAGAGAGAGGGTTAAACCGGCCAATGAGAGAAGAGAGGGTTAAACGGGCCAATCAGAGGAGAGAGGGTTAAACCGCCAATCAGAGGAGAGAGGGTTAAACCGGCCAATCAGAGGAAAGACAGGGATTAAACCGCCAATCAGAGGAGAGAAAGGGTTAAACGGCAAATCAGAGGAGAGAGGGGTTAAACCAGCCAATCAGAGGAGAGAAGGGTTAAACCGCCAATCAGAGGAGAGAGAGGGTTAAACCGGCCAATCAGAGGAGAAGGGTTAAACCGGCCAATCAGAGAAGAGAGAGGGTTAAACTGGTCAATCAGAGGAGAGAGGGTTAAACCGGCCAATCAGAGAAGAAAGAGGGTTAAACCGGCCAATCAGAGGAGAGAGGGTTAAAGCGGCCAATCAGAGGAGAAAGAGGGTTAAATCGGCCAATCAGAGAGGAGAGGGGTTAAACCGGGCCAATCAGAGGAGAAAGAGGTAAAACCAGCCAATCAGAGAGAGACAGGGTTAAACGGCCAATAAGAGGAAAGACAGGGATTAAACCGGCCAATAAGAGGAGAGAGGGTTCAGACGGCAAATCAGAGAAGAGAGGGGTTAAACCGGCCAATCAGAAGAGAGAGAGGGTTAAACCGCCAATCAGAGGAGAGAGGGGTTAAACCGCCAATCAGAGGAGAGAGGGTTAACCACCAATCAGAGAAGAAGAGAGGTTAAACTGCCCAATCAGAGGAGAGAGGGTTAAACCAGCCAATCAGAGGAGAGAGAGAGGGTTAAACCAGCCAATCAGAGGAGAGAGAGGGTTAAACCGGCCAATCAGAAGAGAGAGAGAGGAGTTAAACAGGCCAATCAGAGGAGAGAGGTTTGAACCGTCCAATCAGAAGAGAGAGAGAGAGGTTAAACAAGCCAATCAGAGAAGAGAGGGAGATTAAACCAACAGAAGCAGAGTGAGGACAGAGGAGAAACATTGAGGACAGAGAAGGTTTACCGATGGTGGAGGCCTCACTCTCGTGTTCAGAGCCTAGTCCGGCGTCGCTGGAACTAACCGAGGCCCCGTCTCTTCGTCCTGGAACAGAGTTAAATACCGACATCTCAGAGAAATAAACGTTAAAGTAATTCATCACAATTAATTCAGTTTTTAATCAACAGCTGTTGTGGAAGACAATATTAAACATTTAACCAGGATTTACATGTTGGCCTATATTTCCAGCTTTTTTCAGCTTTTTGATTCATCATCACATTCATGTTCCTCTTGGTTTCCATCCGGGGTGTGTATCGTATAAATGTCGTACCTTTTTGCAGTTGGAGACGGGGAGCAGGAGTTCCTGCAGGAGCTGATGGATGGCTCCGGCTCCGTCTTCAGCAGCGTCAGGTAATAGTCCGTTCCCAGGTGAGTCCTCAGAAACAGGGAGGAGCCCACGCAGCACAGCTTCCCGTGAGACATGATGGCAATGCGGCCTCCAAGAATGTCCGCCTCGTCCATGTGGTGAGTGGACAGGATGATGGTGCGACCTGCGAACGCCACAAACACAAATCTCACAGGTGTCCCAGCAGCGAGACCCCCACCGCAGTGTGAGGTTTGTCCCACCTGTCCTGTACTTCAGCAGCAGGTCCCAGATCCCCCTTTGAGAGCGTAAGGGTCCCACTCCGGCTGTGGGTCTGTCTAAAATCACCACCTTGGACCCTGACGAAAGCCAGGGCCACGGAGAGTTTGCGCTACATACCCCCGAGAGAGCGCTGGTGCGGGACGAGCGCTTGTGAGGTAAACCCAATGTCCCGCAGGATCTGCTCCATCTCAGACCGGACCTGGGGCTCGGGCAGACCTTTGAGCCAATCAGAGGAGAGAGGGTTAAACCGGACAATCAGAGGAGAAAGAGGGATAAACCGGCCAATCAGAGGAGAGAGGGGTTAAACCGGCCAATCAGAGGAGAGAAGGTTGAACCGCCAATCAGAGGAAAGAGAAGGGTTAAACCGCCAATAAGAGAGAGAGAGAGGGGTTCAGACGGCCAATCAGAGGAGAGAGGGTTAAACCGGCAATCAGAGAAGAGAGAGGGGTTAAACCGGCCAATCAGAGGAGAGAGAGGGTTAAACCGGCCAATCAGGGAGGAGAGAGAGGGTTAAACTGGCCAATCAGAGAAGAGAGGGTTAAACCGGCCAATCAGAGGAGAGAGAGGGTTAAACCGCCAATCAGAGGAAAGAGGGTTAAACCGGCCAATCAGAGGAGAGAGGGTTAAACCGCCAATCAGAAAAGAGAGGGTTAAACTGGCCAATCAGAGGAAGAGAGGGTTAAACTGGCCAATCAGAGGAGAGAGGGTTAAACCGCCAATCAGAGAAGAGAGGGGTTAAACTGGGCCAATCAGAGGAGAGAGGGTTAAACCGCCAATCAGAGAGAGAGAGGGTTAAACCGGCCAATGAGAGAAGAGAGGGGTTAAACCGGCCAATCAGAGGAGAGAGAGTGGTACAAACGGCCAATCAGAGAAGAGAGGGTTACACCGGCCAATCAGAGAAGAGAGGGGTTAAACCGGCCAATCAGAGGAGAGAGAGGGGTTAAACCGGCCAATCAGAGGAGAGAGAAGGGTTAAACCGCCAATCAGAGAAGAGAGGGGTTAAACCGCCAATCAGAGGAGAGAGGGTTAAACCGGCCAATCAGAGGAGAGAGAGGGGTTAAACCGGCCAATCAGAGGAGAGAGAGGGGTTAAACGGCCAATCAGAGGAGAGAGGGGTTAAACTGGCCAATCAGAGAAGAGAGAGGGGTTAAACCGGCCAATCAGAGGGGAGAGAGGGGTTAAACCGCCAATCAGAGGTGAAAGGGTTAAACCGCCAATCAGAGAAGAGAGGGGTTAAACCGGCCAATCAGAGGAGAGAGGGTTAAACCGGCCAATCAGAGAAGAGAGGGGTTAAACTGGCCAATCAGAGGGAAAGAGAGGGCTTAAACCGGCCAATCAAGAAGAGAGAAGGGTTAAACGGCCAATCAGAGGAGAGAGGGTTAAACCGCCAATCAGAGGAGAAAGAGGGTTAAACGGCCAATCAGAGGAGAGAGGGGTTAAACTCGCCAATCAGAGGGGAGAGAGGGGGAAAAAACAATAACAGGGAGAGAGAGGGTTAAACCGGCCAATCAGAGGAGAGAAGGGGTTAAACCGGCCAATCAGAGGAAAGAGGGGTTAAACTGGCCAATCAGAGGAGAGAGAGGGGTTCAGCCGGCAAAACAGAGGAAAGAGGGTTAAACCGGCCAATCAGAGGAGAGAGAGGGGTTAAACTGGCCAATCAGAGGAGAGAGAGGGGTAAACCAGCCAATCAGAGAGGAGAGAGGGGTTAAACTGCCAATCAGAGAAGAGAGGGTTAAACCGCCAATCAGAGGAGAGAGGGTTAAACGGCCAATCAGAGGAGAGAGAGGGGTTAAACCGGCCAATCAGAGGAGAGAGGGGGGTTAAACTGGCCAATCAGAGGAGAGAGGGTTAAACCGGCTAATCAGAGGAGAGAGAGGGGTTAAACGGCCAATCAGAGGAGAGAGGGGTTAAACCAGGCCAATCAGAGGAGAGAGAGGTTAAACCGGCCAATCAGAGGAGAGAGGGGTTAAACCGGCCAATCAGAGAAGAGAGGGGTTAAACCGGCCAATCAGAGGAGAGAGGGTTAAACCGGCCAATAAGAGGAGAGAGGGTTAAACCGGCCAATCAGAGAGAGAGAGGGGTTAAACCGGCCAATCAGAGGAGAGAGGGGGTTAAACCGGCCAATCAGAGAAGAGAGGGGATTAAACCGCCAATCAGAGGAGAGAGAGGGTTAAACCGGCCAATCAGAGGAGAAAGAGGGTTAACCGGCCAATCAGAGGGAAGAGGGAGTTAAACGGTCCAATCAGAGGAGAGAGGGTTAAACCGCCAATCAGAGGAGAGAGGGGTTAAACCGGCCAATCAGAGGAGAGAGAGGGTCAAACCGGCCAATCAGAAGAGAGAGGGTAACAACCGGCCAATCAGAGAAGAGAGGGGTTGAACTGGCCAATCAGAGAAGAGAGGGGTTAAACTGGCCAATCAGAGGAGAGAGGGTTAAACCGGCCACTCAGAGGAGAAGAGGGTTAAATCGGCCAATCAGAGAAGAGAGGGTTAAACCGGCCAATCAGAAGAGAAAGAGGGTTAAACCGGCCAATCAGAGGAGAGAGAGGGTTAAACCGGCCAATCAGAGGAGAGAGAGGGTTAAACCGGCCAATCAGAGAGAGAGGGTTAAACCGCCAATCAGGAGGAAAGACAGGGATTAAACCGGCCAATAAGAAGAGAGAGAGGGGTTCAGACGGCAAATCAGAGGAGAGAGGGTTAAACCGCCAATGAGAGGAGAGAGAGGGTTAAACTGGCCAATCAGAGGAGAGAGGGGTTAAACCGGCCAATCAGAGGAAAGAGAGGGGTTAAACCGGCCAATAAGAGGAGAGAGAGGGGTTAAACGAGCCAATCAGAGGAGAGAGGGTTAAACCAAGAGAGAGGGGTTAAACCGGCCAATCAGAGGAGAGAGGGTTAAACCGCCAATCAGAGGGGAGAGAGGGGTTAAACCGGCCAATCAGAGGAGAGAGGGTCAAACCGGCCAATCAGAGGAGAGAGGGTTAAACCGCCAATCAGAGGAGAGAGGGTTAAACCGCCAATCAGAGAAGAGAGGGGTTAAACTGGCCAATCAGAAGAGAGAGGGTTAAACCAGCCAATCAGAGAGAGAGAGGGGTTAAACCGGCAATCAGAGGAGAGAGAGGGGTTAAACCGGCCAATCAGAGAAGAGAGGGATAAACTGGCCAATCAGAGGAGAGAGAGAGTTAAGCCAGCCAATCAGAGACTAGAGGGGTTAAACCGGCCAATCAGAGGAGAGAGGGGTTAAACCGCCAATCAGAGAAGAGAGGGTCAAACCAGCCAAACAGAGTAAGGACAGAGGGCACAGAGTGAGGACAGAGGAGAAACATTGAGGACAGAGAAGGTTTACTGATGGTGGAGGCCTCACTCGCGTTCAGAGCCTAGTCCGCGTCGCTGGAACTGACCGAGGCCCCGTCTTCGTCCTGGAACAGAGTTAAATACCGACATCTCAGAGAAATAAACGTTAAAGTAATTCATCAATTAATTCAGTTTTTAATCCAACAGCTGTTGTGGAAGACAATATTAAACATTTAACCAGGATTTACATGTTGGCAACATTTCCAGCTTTTTTCAGCTTTTTGATTCATCATCACATTCATGTTTCTCTTGGTTCCATCGGAGTGTGTATCGTATAAATGTCGTACCTTTTGCAGTTGGAGACGGGGAGCAGGAGTTCTGCAGGAGCTGATGGATGGCTCGGCCCGTCTTCAGCAGCGTCAGGTAATAGTCCGTTCCCAGGTGAGTCCTCAGAAACAGGGAGGAGCCCACGCAGCACAGCTTCCCGTGAGACATGATGGCAATGCGGTCTCCAAGAATGTCCGCCTCGTCCATGTGGTGAGTGGACAGGATGATGGTGCGACCTGCGAACGCCACAAACACAAATCTCACAGGTGTCCCAGCAGCGAGACCCCCACCGCAGTGTGGAGGTTTGTCCCACCTGTCCTGTACTTCAGCAGCAGGTCCCAGATCCCCGTCGAGCGTAAGGGTCCACTCCGGCTGTGGGTTCGTCTAAAATCACCACCTTGGACCCTCCGACGAAAGCCAGGGCCACGGAGAGTTTGCGCTACATACCCCGGAGAGAGCGCTGGTGCGGGACGAGCGTTTGGGAGGTAACCCAATGTCCCGCAGGATCTGCTCCATCTCAGACCGGACCTGGGCCTCGACAGACCTTTGAGCCAATCAAAGGAGAGAATGTTAAACCCGACAATCAGAGGGGAAAGGGATAAACCGCCAATCAGAGGTGAGAGGGTTAAACCGCCAATCAGAGGAGAGAAGGTTGAACCGCCAATCAGAGGAAAGAGAGGATTAAACCGCCAATAAGAGGAGAGAGGGGTTAAACTGCCAATCAGAGGAGAGAGGGTTAAACCGGCCAATCAGAGAAGAGAGAGAGGGGTTAAACCGGCCAATCAGAGGAGAGAAAAAGGTTAAAACCGCCAATCAGAGGGAAAGAGGTTAAGCCCAGCCAATCAGAGAGAGAGAGGGTTAAACCGCCAATCAGAGGAGAGAGGGTTAAACCGGCCAATCAGAGGAAAGAGGGTTAAACCGGCCAATCAGAGGAGAGAGGGTTAAACCGCCAATCAGAGAGAGAGGGTTAAACCGCCAATCAGAGGAGAGAGAGGGTTAAACCGGCCAATCAGAGGAGAGAGGGTTAAACCGGCCAATCAGAGAAGAGAGGGTTAAACCGCCAATCAGAGGAGAGAGGGTTAAACCGCCAATCAGAGGAGAGAGGGTTAAACCGGCCAATCAGAGGAAAGAGAGGGATTAAACCGCCAATCAGAGGAGAAAGAGGGGTAGACGGCAAATCAGAGGAGAGAGGTTAAACCACAAATCAGAGAAGAGAGAGGGTTAAACCTGCCAATCAGAGAAGAGAGAGGGTTAAACCGGCCAATCAGAGGAGAAAGGGTTAAACCGGCCAATCAGAGAAGAGAGGGGTTAAACTGCCAATCAGAGGAGAGAGGGTTAAACCGGCCAATCAGAGGAGAGAGAGGGGTTAAACCGCCAATCAGAGGAGAGAGAGGGGTTAAACGGGCCAATCAGAGGAGAGAGGGTTAAACTGGCCAATCAGAGGAGAGAGAGGGTTTAAACCGGCCAATCAGAGGAGAGAGAGGGGTTAAACCGCCAATCAGAGGAGAGAGGGTTGAACCGGCCAATCAGAGGAAGAGAGGGGTTAATACCGGCCAATCAGAGGAGAGAGGGTTAAACCGCCAATCAGAGAAAGGAGAGGGTTAAACTGGCCAATCAGAGGAGAGAGGGGTTAAATCGGCCAATCAGAGGAGAGAGAGGGTTAAACCGGCCAATCAGAGGAGAGAGAGGGGTTAAACGGGCCAATCAGAGGAGAAAGAGGGGTTAACCGGCCAATCAGAGGAGAGAGGGGTTAAACGGGCCAATCAGAGGAGAGAGGCTTAAACCGCCAATCAGAGGAGAGAGGGTTAAACCGGCCAATCAGAGGAAGAGAGGGGTTAAAACTAGCCAATCAGAAGAGAGAGGGGGTTAAACGGCCAATCAGAGGAGAGAGGGTTAAACCGGCCAATCAGAGGAGAGAGAGGGGTTAAACTGGCCAATCAGAGGAGAGAGGGGTCTAACCCGCCAATCACAGGGGAGAGAGGGGTTAAAACAGGCCAATCAGAGAAGAGAGAGGTTTAAACCGCCAATCACAGGAGAGAAAGCGGTAAACCCGGCCAATCAGAGGAGAGAGAGGGTTAAACCGGCCAATCAGAGGAGAGAGAGGGGTTAAACTCGCCAATCAGAGGAGAGAAGGGTTAAACCAGCCAATCAGAGGAGAGAGAGGTTAAACAGGCCAATCAGAGGAGAGAGGGAGGTTAATCCAGCCAATCAGAGGAGGGAGGGTTAAACCGGCCAATCAGAAGAGAGAGGGTGAAACCGCCAATCAGAGGAAAGAGGGTTAATCTGGCCAATCAGAGGAGAGAGAGGGTTAAACCGCCCAATCAGAGGAAGAGAGGGTTAAACGTGCCAATCACAGGGAGAGAGGGTTAAACCGCCAATCAGAGGAGAGAGGGTTAAACCACCAATCAGAGGAAAGAGAGGGTTAAACCGGCCAATCAGAGGAGAGAAAGGGGTTCAGACGGCAAATCAGAGGAGAGAGGGTTAAACCGCCAATCAGAGAGAGAGAAGGGTTAAACCGGCCAATCAGAGGAGAGAGGGGTTAAACCTCCAATAGAGGAGAGGGGTTAAACCGCCAATCAGAGAAGAGAGGGGTTAAACCGCCAATCAGAGGAGAGAGGGTTAAACCGGCCAATCAGAGAGAGAGAGGGTTAAACTGGCCAATCAGAGGGAGAGAGGGTTAAACCGGCCAATCAGAGGAGAAAGAGGGTTAAACCGCCAATCAGAGGAGAGAGGGGTTAAACGGGCCAATCAGAGGAGAAAGAGGGTTAAACGGGCCAATCAGAAGAGAGAGAGGGGTTCAAACTGGCAAATCAGAGGAGAGAGGGTTAAACCGGCCAATCAGAGGAGAGAGGGTTAAACCGGCCAAAGAGAAGAGAGGGGTTAAACTGGCCAATCAGAAGAGAAAGAGGGTTAAACTGGCCAATCAGAGGAGAGAGGGTTAAACCGGCCAATCAGAGGAGAGAGGGTTAAACCGGCCAATCAGAGGAGAGAGGGGTTAAACTGGCCAATCAGAAGAGAGAGGGTTAAACCGGCCAATCAGAGGAGAGAGAGGGTTAAACCGGCCAATCAGAGGAGAGAGAGGGGTTAAACCGGCCAATCAGAGGAGAGAGGGTTAAACCGGCCAATCAGAGGAAAGACAGGGATTAAACCGCCAATAAGAAGAGAGAGAGGGGTTCAGACGGCAAATCAGAGGGAGAGAGGGTTGAACCGGCCAATCAGAGGAGAGAGAGGGGTTAAACTGGCCAATCAGAGGAGAGAGGGGTTAAACCGCCAATCAGAGGAGAGAGAGGGATTAAACCGGCCAATCAGAGAAGAGAGGGTTAAAGGGCCAATCAGAGGAGAGAGGGTTAAACCGGCCAATCAGAGGAGAGAGAGGGGTTAAACCGACCAATCAGAGGAGAGAGAGGGTTAAACGGCCAATCAGAGGGAGAGAGAGAGGTTAAACCGGCCAATCAGAGGAGAGAGGTCACTAAACGGCCAATCAGAGAAGAGAGAGAGGGTTAAACCTGGCCAATCAGAGGAGAGAGGGTTAAACCGGCCAATCAGAGGAGAGAGAGGGGTTAAACGGCCAATCAGAGAGAGAGAGGGTTAAACCAGCCAATCAGAGGAGAGAGAGGGTTAAACCAGCCAATCAGAGGAGAGAGAGGGGTTAAACCGCCAATCAGAGAGAGAGAGGGGATAAACTGGCCAATCAGAGAGAGAGAGTTAAACCGGCCAATCAGAGACTAGAGGGGTTAAACCGCCAATCAGAGGAGAGAGAGGGTTAAACCGCCAATCAGAGAAGAGAGGGGTTAAACCAGCCAAACAGAGTAAGGACAGAGGGCACAAAGTGAGGACAGAGGAGAAACATTGAGGACAGAGAAGGTTTACTGATGGTGGAGGCCTCACTCGTGTTCAGAGCCTAGTCCGGCGTCGCTGGAACTGACCGAGGCCCCGTCTTCGTCCTGGAACAGAGTTAAATACCGACATCTCAGAGAAATAAACGTTAAAGTAATTCATCAATTAATTCAGTTTTAATCCAACAGCTGTTGTGGAAGACAATATTAAACATTTAACCAGGATTTACATGTTGGCAACATTTCCAGCTTTTTTTTCAGCTTTTTGATTCATCATCACATTCATGTTCCTCTTGGTTCCATCGGAGTGTGTATCGTATAAATGTCGTACCTTTTGCAGTTGGAGACGGGGAGCAGGAGTTCTGCAGGAGCTGATGGATGGCTCGGCCCGTCTTCAGCAGCGCCAGGTAACAGTCCGTTCCCAGGTGAGTCCTCAGAAACAGGGAGGAGCCCACGCAGCACAGCTCCCGTGAGACATGATGGCAATGCGGTCTCCAAGAATGTCCGCCTCGTCCATGTGGTGAGTGGACAGGATGATGGTGCGACCTGCAAACGCCACAAACACAAATCTCACAGGTGTCCCAGCAGCGAGACCCCACCGCAGTGTGAGGTTTGTCCCACCTGTCCTGTACTTCAGCAGCAGGTCCCAGATCCCCTGTCGAGCGTAAGGGTCCACTCCGGCCGTGGCTTCGTCTAAAATCACCACCTGGACCCTCCGACGAAAGCCAGGGCCACGGAGAGTTTGCGCTACATACCCCGGAGAGAGCGCTGGTGCGGGACCAGCGCCAGAGGTACCCAAATTCCCGCAGGATCTGCTCCATCTCAGACCGGACCTGGGCCTGGACAGACTTGAGCCAATCAAAGGAGAGAATGTTAAACCCGACAATCAGAGGAGAAAGGGATAAACCGCCAATCAGAGGAGAGAGGGTTAAACCGCCAATAAGAGGAGAGAAGGTTGAACCGGCCAATCAGAGGAAAGAGAGGGGTTAAACCGCCAATAAGAAGAGAGAGAGGGTTAAACGGCCAATCAGAGGAAAGAGAGATGAAACGGCCAATAAGAGAAGAGAGAGGTGTTAAACCGGCCAATCAGAGAGAGAGAGGGTTAAACCGGCCAATCAGAGGAGAGAGAGGTTAACCCGCCAATCAGAGGAAGAGAGGGTTAAACCGCCAATCAGAGGAGAGAGGGTTAAACCGCCAATCAGAGGAGAGAGGGGTTAAACCGGCCAATCAGAGGAGAGAGGGTTAAACCGCCAATCAGAGGAGAGAGGGGGTTGAACCGCCAATCAGAGGAAAGAGGGTTCAACTTGGCCAATCAGAGGAGAGAGGGTTAAACCGGCCAATCAGAGAAGAGAGGGTTAAACCGGCCAATCAGAGGAGAGAGGGGTTAAACCGGCCAATCAGAGGAGAGAGAGGGTTAAACCGCCAATCAGAGGAAGAGAGGGATTAAACCGCCAATCAGAGGAGAGAGAGGTTAAACGGCCAATCAGAGGAGAGAGGGTTAAACCGGCCAATCAGAGAGAGAGAGAGGGTTAAACTGGCCAATCAGAGGAGAGAGAGGGGTTAAACCGGCCAATCAGAGGAGAGAGAGGGTTAAACCGGCCAATCAGAGAGAGAGGGGTTAAACCGCCAATCAGAGGAGAGAGGGTTAAACCGCCAATCAGAGGAGAGAGGGGTTAAACTGGCCAATCAGAGGAGAGAGGGGTTAAACCGCCAATCAGAGGAGAGAGGGTTAAACTGGCCAATCAGAGAGAGAGAGAGGTGTTAAACCGGCCAATCAGAGGAGAAAGAGGGGTTAAACCGCCAATCAGAGGAGAGAAGGGGTTAAACCGCCAATCAGAGGAGAGAGGGTTAAACCGCCAATCAGAGGAGAGAGGGTTAAACCGCCAATCAGAGGAGAGAAGGGTTAAACTGGCCAATCAGGAGAGAGAGGGTTAAACCGGCCAATCAGAGGAGAGAGGGGTTAAACGGCCAATCAGAGGAGAGAGGGTTAAACCGCCAATCAGAGGAGAGAGAGGGGTTAAACTGGCCAATCAGAGGAGAGAGGGGTTAAACCGGCCAATCAGAGGGAGAGAGGGGTTAAACCGGCCAATCAGAGAAGAGAGGGTTAAACCGGCCAATCAGAGGAGAGAAGGGGTTAAACGGCCAATCAGAGGAGAGAGAGGGGTTAAACCGCCAATCAGAGGAGAGAGAGGGGTTAAACTGGCCAATCAGAGGAGAGAGGGTTAAACCGCCAATCAGAGGAGAGAGAGGGGTTAAACAGGCCAATCAGAGGAGAGAGGGTTAAACCGGCCAATCAGAGGAGAGAGGGTTAAACCGGCCAATCAGGAAGAGAGAGGGTTAAACCGCCAATCAGAGGAGAGAGAGGTTAAACTGGCCAATCAGAGGAGAGGAGGGGTTAAACCGGCCAATCAGAGAAGAGAGGGTTAAACGGGCCAATCAGAGGAGAGAGAGGAGTTAACCGGCCAATCAGAGGAGAGAGGGTTAAACCGCCAATCAGAGGAAAGACAGGGATTAAACCGCCAATCAGAGGAGAGGTTAAGAGGAGAGAGGGTTAAACGGCCAATCAGAGGAGAGAGGGTTAAACCGCCAATCAGAGAAGAGAGAGGGTTAAACCGGCCAATCAGAGGAGAGAGAGGGTTAAACCAAGCCATTGAGAGAGGAGGGGTTAAACCGCCAATCAGAGAAGAGAGGGGTTAAACCGCCAATCAGAGGAGAGAGGGTTAAACCGCCAATCAGAGGAGAGAGAGGGGTTAAACCGGCCAATCAGAGGAGAGAGGGTTAAACGGCCAATCAGAGGAGAGAAGAGGGTTAAACCTGGCCAATCAGAGGAGAGAGGGGTTAAACGGGCCAATCAGAGGAGAAAGATGGTTAAACTGGCCAATCAGAAGAGAGCGGGTTAAGCAGGCCAATCAGAGGAGAGAGGGTTGAACCGGCCAATCAGAGGAGAGAGGGTTAAACCGACCAATCAGAGAAGAGAGGGGTTGTACTGGCCAATCAGAAGAGAAAAAGGGGTTAAACTGGCCAATCAGAGTAGAGATGGTTACCAGTCAGAGGAGAGAGAGGGGTTAAACCAGCCAATCAGAGGGGAAAGGGTTAAACCGGCCAATCAGAAAAGAGAGGGGTAAATCCGGCCAATCAGAGAGAGAGAGAGAGGTTCAACCAATCAGAGGAGAGAGAGGGGTCAAACCGCCAATCAGAGAGAGAATTGAACCGCCAATCAGAGGAAAGAGAGGGATTAAACCGGCCAATCAGAGAGAGAGAGAGGGGTTCAGACGGCCAATCAGAGGAGAGAGGGTTGAACCGCCAATCAGAGGAGAGAGAGGGGTTAAACTGGCCAATCAGAGGAGAGAGGGTTAAACCGCCAATCAGAGGAAAGAGAGGGTTAAACCGCCAATCAGAAGAGAGAGAGGGGTTCAGGGGCAATCAGAGGAGAGAGGGTTAAACCGGCCAATCAGAGGAGAGAGAGGGGTTAAACTGGCCAATCAGAGGAGAGAAGGGTTAAACCGCCAATCTGAGGGGAGAGAGGGGTTAAACCGCCAATCAGAGGAGAGAGGGTTAAACCGCCAATCAGAGGAGAGAGGGTTAAACCGCCAATCAGAGAGAGAGGGTTAAACCGGCCAATCAGAGAAGAGAGAAGGGTTTTAACTGGCCAATCAGAAGAGAGAGGGTTAAACCAGCCAATCAGAGGAGAGAGAGGGTTAAACGGCCAATCAGAGGAGAGAGAGGGGTTAAACCGGCCAATCAGAGAAGAGAGGGATAAAACGGCCAATCAGAGGAGAGAGACTTAAACCCGCCAATCAGAGAGAGAGAGGGGTTAAACCGCCAATCAGAGGAGAGAGAGGGTTAAACCGCCAATCAGAGAAGAGAGGGGTTAACCAGCCAAACAGAGTAAGGAAGAGGACACAGAGGAGGACAGAGGAGAAACATTGAGGACAGAGAAGGTTTACTGATGGTGAGAGGCCACACTCGTGTTCAGAGCCTAGTCCGGCGCCGCTGGAACTGACCGAGGCCCCGTCTTCGGGTCCTGGAACAGAGTTAAATAACTTACATCTCAGAGAAATAAACGTTAAAGCAATTCATCAATTAATTCAGTTTTTAATCCAACAGCCGTTGTGGAAGACAATATTAAACACTTAACCAGGATTTTTACAAGTTGGCAACTATTTCCAGCTTTTTTCACGCTTTTTGATTCATCATCACATTCATGTTTCTCTTGGTTCCATCGGAGTGTATCGTATAAATGTCGTACCTTTTGCAGTTGGAGACGGGGAGCAGGAGTTCTGCAGGAGCTGATGGATGGCTCCCCCGTCTTCAGCAGCGCCAGGTAATAGTCCGTTCCCAGGTGAGTCCTCAGAAACAGGGAGGAGCCCACGGGACAGCTCCCGTGAGACATGATGGCAATGCGGTCTCCAAGAATGTCCGCCTCGTCCATGTGGTGAGTGGACAGGATGATGGTGCGACCTGCAACGCCACAAACACAAATCTCACAGGTGTCCCAGCAGCGAGACCCCACCGCAGTGTGAGGTTTGTCCCACCTGTCCTGTACTTCAGCAGCAGGTCCCAGATCCCCCGTCGAGCAAGGGTCCACTCCGGCTGTGGGTTGTCTAAAATCACCACCTTGGACCCTCCGACGAAAGCCAGGGCCACGGAGAGTTTGCGCTACATACCCCGGAGAGAGCGCTGGTGCGGGACGAGCTTGTGAGGTAACCCAATGTCCCGCAGGATCTGCTCCATCTCAGACCGGACCAGGGCCTCGGACAGACCTTTGAGCCAATCAGAGGAGAGAGTGTTAAACCGGACAATCAGAGGAGAAAGGGTTAAACCGCCAATCAGAGGTGAGAGGGTTAAACCGGCCAATCAGAGGAGAGAGGGTTAACCGCCAATCAGAGGAAAGAAGGGTTAAACCGCCAAATCAGAGGAGAGAGGGGTTCAAACGCCAATCAGAGGAGAGAGAGGGTTAAATCGACAATCAGAGGAGAGAGAGGGTTAAACCGCCAATCAGAGGAGAGAAGAGGGTTAAAACGGCCAATTAGAGGAGAAAGGGGTTAAACCAGCCAATCAGAGAAGAGAGGGTTAAACCGGCCAATCAGAGGAGAGAGGGTTAAACCGGCCAATCAGAGGAGAGAGGGTTAAACTGGCCAATCAGAGGAGAGAGGGGTTAAACCGGCCAATCAGAGAAGAGAGGGTTAAACCGGCCAATCAGAGGAGAGAGGGTTAAACCGGCCAATCAGAGGAGAGAGGGAAACCGGCCAATCAGAGGAAAGAGAGGGATTAAACTGGCCAATCAGAGGAGAGAGAGGGGTACAGCCGGCCAATCAGAGGGAGAGAGGGTTAAACCGCCAATCAGAGAAGAGAGAGGGTTAAACCGGCCAATCAGAGGAGAGAGGGGTTAAACCGGCCAATCAGAGGAGAGAGGGTTAAACCGACCAATCAGAGAAGAGAGGGGTTAAACCGGCCAATCAGAGGAGAGAGGGTTGAACCGGCCAATCAGAGGAGAGAGAGGGGTTAAATCGGCAAATCAGAGGAGAGAGAGGGGTTCAGACGGCAAATCAGAGGAGAGAGGGTTAAACTGGCCAATCAGAGAAGAGAGAGGTGTTAAACCGGCCAGTCAGAGGAGAGAGAGGGGTTAAACCGGCCAATCAGAGGGGAAAGGGTTAAACCGGCCAATCAGAGAAGAGAGGGGTTAATCCGGCCAATCAGAGGAGGGAGGGTTAAACCGGCCAATCAGAGAAGAGAGGGTTAAACTGGTCAATCAGAGGATAGAGGGTTAAATCGGCCAATCTAAGGAGAAAGAGGGTTAAATCGGCCAATCAGAGGAGAGAGGGGTTAAACGGGCCAATCAGAGGAGAAAGAGGGTTAAACCGGCCAATCAGAGGAGAGAGGGGTTAAACGGCCAATCAGAGGAGAGAGGGTTAAACCGGCCAATCAGAGGAGAGAGGGTGAAACCGGCCAATCAGAGGAAAGACAGGGATTAAACTGGCCAATAAGAAGAGAGAGAGGGGTTACGACGGCAAATCAGAGGAGAGAGGGTTGAACCGGCCAATCAGAGGAGAGAGAGGGGTTAAACTGGCAAATCAGAGGAGAGAGGGGTTCAACCGGCCAATCTGAGGGGAGAGAGGGGTTAAACAGGCCAATCAGAGAAGAGAGGGTTTAAACCGGCCAATCACAGGAGAGAAAGGGGTTAAATCGGCCAATCAGAGGAGAGAGAGGGGTTAAACCGGCCAATCAGAGGAGAGAGAGGGGTTAAACTGGCAAATCAGAGGAGAGAGGGTGAAACCGGCCAATCAGAGGAAAGACAGGGATTAAACTGGCCAATAAGAAGAGAGAGAGGGGTTACGACGGCAAATCAGAGGAGAGAGGGTTGAACCGGCCAATCAGAGGAGAGAGGGGTTAAACTGGCCAATCAGAGGAGAGAGGGTTAAACCGGCCAATCAGAGGAGAGAGAGGGGTTAAACTGTGGGCCAATCAGAGAAGAGAGGGTTAAACCGGCCAATCAGAGGAGAGAGAGGGGTTAAACCGGCCAATCAGAGGAGAGAGAGGGTTAAACCGCCAATCAGAGGAGAGAGAGAGGGGTTAAACTGGCCAATCAGAGGAGAGAGGGTTAAACCGCCAATCAGAGGAGAGAGAGGGGTTAAACGGCCAATCAGAGGAGAGAGGGGTTTAAACGGCCAATCAGAGGAGAGAGGGTTAAACCTGCCAATCAGAGAAGAGAGAAGGGTTAAACTGGCCAATCAGAGGAGAGAGAGGGTTAAACCGGCCAATCAGAGGAGAAAGGGTTAAACCTGCCAATCAGAGAAGAGAGGGGTTAAACCGGCCAATCAGAGGAGAGGGGTTAAACCGCCAATCAGAGAAGAGAGGGTTAAACTGGCCAATCAGAGGAGAGAGGGTTAAACCGGCCAATCAGAGGAGAAAGAGGGTTAAACGGCCAATCAGAGGAGAGAGGGGTTAAACCGGCCAATCAGAGGAGAAAGAGGGTTAAATCGGCCAATCAGAGAGAGAGAGGGGTTAAACCGGCAAATCAGAGGAGAGAGGGTTAAACCGGCCAATCAGAGGAGAGAGGGTTAAACCGGCCAATCAGAGAAGAGAGGGGTTAAACCGGCCAATCAGAAGAGAAAAAGGGGTTAAACTGGCCAATCAGAGGAGAGAGGGTTAAACCGGCCAATCAGAGGAGAGAGGGTTAAACCGACCAATCAGAGAAGAGAGGGGTTGTACTGGCCAATCAGAAGAGAGAGGGTTAAACCAGCCAATCAGAGGAGAGAGAGGGTTAAACGGCCAATCAGAGGAGAGAGGGGTTAAACCGCCAATCAGAGGAGAGAGGGTTAAACCGCCAATCAGAGGAAAGACAGGGATTAAACCGCCAATAAGAAGAGAGAGAGGGGTTAAGACGGCAAATCAGAGGAGAGAGGGTTAAACCGCCAATCAGAGGAGAGAGAGGGGTTAAACTGGCCAATCAGAGGAGAGAGGGGTTAAACCGGCCAATCAGAGGAAAGACAGGGATTAAACCGCCAATCAGAAGAGAGAGAGGGTTCAAAGGGCAATCAGAGGAGAGAGGGTTGAACCGGCCAATCAGAGGAGAGAGAGGGGTTAAACTGGCAAATCAGAGGAGAGAAGGGGTTGAACCGGCCAATCAGAGGAGAGAGGGGTTAAACCGGCCAATCAGAGGAGAGAGGGTTAAACCGCCAATCAGAGGAGAGAGGGTTAAACCGGCCAATCAGAGGAGAGAGGGTTAAACCGGCCAATCAGAGAAGAGAGGGGTTAAACTGGCCAATCAGAAGAGAGAGGGGTTAAACCAGCCAATCAGAGGAGAGAGAGGGGTTAAACCGGCCAATCAGAGGAGAGAGAGGTTAAACCGGCCAATCAGAGAAGAGAGGGGTTAAACTGGCCAATCAGAGGAGAGAGAGTTAAACCCGCCAATCAGAGACTAGAGGGGTTAAACCGCCAATCAGAGGAGAGAGAGGGGTTAAACCGCCAATCAGAGAAGAGAGGGGTTAAACCAGCCAAACAGAGTAAGGACAGAGGGCACAGAGTGAGGACAGAGGAGAAACATTGAGGACAGAGAAGGTTTACTGATGGTGGAGGCCTCACTCGTGTTCAGAGCCTAGTCCGGCGTCGCTGGAACTGACCGAGGCCCCGTCTTCGTCCTGGAACAGAGTTAAATACCGACATCTCAGAGAAATAAACGTTAAAGTAATTCATCAATTAATTCAGTTTTTAATCCAACAGCTGTTGTGGAAGACAATATTAAACATTTAACCAGGATTTACATGTTGGCAACATTTCCAGCTTTTTTCAGCTTTTGATTCATCATCACATTCATGTTTCTCTTGGTTCCATCGGAGTGTGTATCGTATAAATGTCGTACCTTTTTGCAGTTGGAGACGGGGAGCAGGAGTTCTGCAGGAGCTGATGGATGGCTCGGCCCGTCTTCAGCAGCGTCAGGTAATAGTCCGTTCCCAGGTGAGTCCTCAGAAACAGGGAGGAGCCCACGCAGCACAGCTTCCCGTGAGACATGATGGCAATGCGGTCTCCAAGAATGTCCGCCGTCCATGTGGTGAGTGGACAGGATGATGGTGCGACCTGCGAACGCCACAAACACAAATCTCACAGGTGTCCCAGCAGCGAGACCCCACCGCAGTGTGAGGTTTGTCCCACCTGTCCTGTACTTCAGCAGCAGGTCCCAGATCCCCTGTCGAGCGTAAGGGTCCACTCCGGCTGTGGGTTCGTCTAAAATCACCACCTTGGACCCTCCGACGAAAGCCAGGGCCACGTAGAGTTTGCGCTACATACCCCCGGAGAGAGCGCTGGTGCGGGACGAGCGTTTGTGAGGTAACCCAATGTCCCGCAGGATCTGCTCCATCTCAGACCGGACCAGGGCCTCGGACAGACCTTTGAGCCAATCAAAGGAGAGAATGTTAAACCGGACAATCAGAGGGGAAAGGGATAAACCGGCCAATCAGAGGTGAGAGGGTTAAATCGGCCAATAAGAGGAGAGAAGGTTGAACCGGCCAATCAGAGGAAAGACAAGGATTAAACCGGCCAATAAGAAGAGAGAGAGGGGTTCAGACGGCAAATCAGAGGAGAGAGGGTTAAACCGGACGACCAGAGAAGAGAGAGGTGTTGCACCGGCCAATAAGAGGAGAGAAAAGGGTTAAACCGCCAATCAGAGGGGAAAGGGTTAACCCGCCAATCAGAGAAGAGAGGATTAAACCGCCAATCAGAGGAGAGAGGTTGAACCGCCAATCAGAGGAAAGAGGGTTAAACCGGCCAATCAGAGGAGAGAGGGTTAAACCGCCAATCAGAAGAGAGAGGGTTGAACCGCCATCGAGGAAAGAGGGTTAATCTGGCCAATCAGAGGAGAGAGGGTTAAACCGCCAATCAGAGAAGAGAGGGGTTAAACTGGCCAATCAGAGGAGAGAGGGTTAAACCGCCAATCAGAGGAGAGAGGGTCAGAGGACCTGCCAATCAGAGAAGAGAGGGATTAAACCGCCAATCAGAGGAGAGAAGGGTTACCACCGGCAAATCAGAGGAGAGAGGGGTTAAACCGGCCAATCAGAGGAGAGAGAGGGTTAAACCGCCAATCAGAGAGAGAGAGGGTTAAACCTGCCAATCAGAGGAGGGAGGGTTAAACCGCCAATCAGAGAAGAGAGGGGTTAAACCGGCCAATCAGAGGAGAGAGGGTTAAACGGGCCAATCAGAGGAGAGAGAGGGGTTAAACCGGCCAATCAGAGGAGAGAGAGGGGTTAAACCGGCCAATCAGAGGAGAGAGGGGTTAAACTGGCCAATCAGAGAGAGAGAGGGTTAAACCGCCAATCAGAGGAGAGAGAGGGGTTAAACCGCCAATCAGAGGAGAGAAGGGTTAAACCGGCCAATCAGAGAGAGAGAGAGGGGTTAAACCGCCAATCAGAGGAGAGAGGGTTAAACCGGCCAATCAGAGAAGAGAGAGGGGTTAAACTGGCCAATCAGAGGAGAGAGAGGGATTAACCGGCCAATCAGAGGAGAGAGAGGGGTTAAACTGGCCAATCAGAGGGAGAGAGGGGGTTGAACCGGCCAATCAGAGGAGAGAGGGGTTAAACCGCCAATCAGAGGAGAGAGGGGGTTAAACCGGCCAATCAGAGGGAAGAGAGGGTTAAACCGGCCAATCAGAGGAAAGAGAGGGTTAAACCGCCAATCAGAGGAGAGAGAGGGGTTAAACGGCCAATCAGAGGAGAGAGGGGGTTAAACCGGCCAATCAGAGGAAAGAGAGGGGTTAAACAGGCCAATCAGAGGAGAGAGGGTTAAACCGGCCAATCAGAGGGAGAGAGGGGTTAAACCGGCCAATCAGAGGAGAGAGGGTTAAACCGCCAATCAGAGGAGAGAGAGGGTTAAACTGGCCAATCAGAGGAGAGAGGGTTAAACCGCCAATCAGAGGAGAGAGAGGGGTTAAACTGGCCAATCAGAGAAGAGAGGGTTAAACCGCCAATCAGAGGGAGAGAGGGGTTAAACCGGCCAATCAGAGGAAGAGAGGGTTAAACCGCCAATCAGAGGAGAGAGGGGGTTAAACTGGCCAATCAGAGGAAAGAGAGGGTTAAACCGCCAATCAGAGGAGAGAAAGGGGTTAGACGGCCAATCAGAGGAGAGAGGGTTAAACCTGCCAATCAGAGGAGAGAGGGTTAAACCGGCCAATCAGAGGAGAGAGAGGGTTAAACCGGCCAATCAGAGGAGAGAGGGTTAAACCGGCCAATCAGAGAGAGAGAGAGGGGTTAATCCGCCAATCAGAGGAGAGAGGGTTAAACCGCCAATCAGAGAAGAGAGAGGGGTTAAACCGGCCAATCAGAGGAGAGAGGGTTAAACCGGCCAATCAGAGGAGAAAGAGGGTTAAACCGCCAATCAGAGAAGAGAGGGGTTAAACGGGCCAATCAGAGGAGAGAGGGTTAAACCGCCAATCAGAAGAGAGAGAGGGGTTAAACTGGCCAATCAGAGGAGAGAGGGTTAAACCGCCAATCAGAGGAGAGAGGGTTAAACCGCCAATCAGAGGAGAGAGGGGTTAAACTGCCCAATCAGAGAGAGAGAGGGGTTAAACGGCCAATCAGAGGAGAGAGGGGTTAAACCGCCAATCAGAGGAGAGAGGGTTAAACCGCCAATCAGAGAAGAGAGGGGTTAAACTGGCCAATCAGAAGAGAGAGGGTTAAACCGCCAATCAGAGGAGAGAGAGGGTTAAACCGGCCAATCAGAGGAGAGAGGGGTTAAACTGGCCAATCAGAGGAGAGAGGGTTAAACCGGCCAATCAGAGGAAGAGAGGGATTAAACCGCCAATCAGAAGAGAGAGAGGGGTTCAAACGGCCAATCAGAGGAGAGAGGGTTGAACCGGCCAATCAGAGGAGAGAGAGGGGTTAAACTGGCCAATCAGAGGAGAGAGGGTTAAATCGGCCAATCAGAGGAAAGAGAGGGTTAAACCGCCAATCAGAAGAGAGAGAGGGGTTTAAACGGCCAATCAGAGGAGAGAGGGTTAAACCGCCAATCAGAGGAGAGAGAGGGGTTAAACTGGCCAATCAGAGGAGAGAGGGGTTAAACCGCCAATCAGAGGGGAGAGAGGGGTTAAACCGCCAATCAGAGAGAGAGAGGGTTAAACCGCCAATCAGAGGAGAGAGGGTTAAACCGCCAATCAGAGGAGAGAGGGTTAAACCGCCAATCAGAGAAGAGAGGGGTTAAACTGGCCAATCAGAAGAGAGAGGGTTAAACCGCCAATCAGAGGAGAGACGGGATTAAACAGGCCAATCAGAGGAGAGAGAGGGGTTAAACCGGCCAATCAGAGGAGAGAGAGGGGTTCAACCGGCCAATCAGAGAAGAGAGGGGATAAACTGGCCAATCAGAGGAGAGAGACTTAAACCCGCCAATCAGAGACTAGAGGGGTTAAACCGGCCAATCAGAGGAGAGAGAGGGGTTAAACCGGCCAATCAGAGAAGAGAGGGGTTAAACCAGCCAAACAGAGTAAGGACAGAGGGCACAGAGTGAGGACAGAGGAGAAACATTGAGGACAGAGAAGGTTTACCGATGGTGGAGGCCTCACTCGTGTTCAGAGCCTAGTCCGGCGTCGCTGGAACTGACCGAGGCCCCGTCTTCGTCCTGGAACAGAGTTAAATACCGACATCTCAGAGAAATAAACGTTAAAGTAATTCATCAATTAATTCAGTTTTTAATCCAACAGCTGTTGTGGAAGACAATATTAAACATTTAACCAGGATTTACATGTTGGCAACATTTCCAGCTTTTTTCAGCTTTTTGATTCATCATCACATTCATGTTTCTCTTGGTTGCATCGGAGTGTGTATCGTATAAATGTCGTACCTTTTGCAGTTGGAGACGGGGAGCAGGAGTTCCTGCAGGAGCTGATGGATGGCCCCGCCCGTCTTCAGCAGCGTCAGGTAATAGTCCGTTCCCAGGTGAGTCCTCAGAAACAGGGAGGAGCCCACGCAGCACAGCTCCCGTGAGACATGATGGCAATGCGGTCTCCAAGAATGTCCGCCGTCCATGTGGTGAGTGGACAGGATGATGGTGCGACCTGCGAACGCCACAAACACAAATCTCACAGGTGTCCCAGCAGCGACCCCACCGCAGTGTGAGGTTTGTCCCACCTGTCCTGTACTTCAGCAGCAGGTCCCAGATCCCCCGTCGAGCGTAAGGGTCCACTCCGGCTGTGGGTTCGTCTAAAATCACCACCTTTGACCCTCCGACGAAAGCCAGGGCCACGAGAGTTTGCGCTACATACCCCGAGAGCGCTGGTGCGGGACGAGCGTCTTGTGAGGTAACCCAATGTCCCGCAGGATCTGCTCCATCTCAGACCGGACCAGGGCCTCGGACAGACCTTGAGCCAATCAAAGGAGAGAATGTTAAACCCGACAATCAGAGGAGAAAGGGATAAACCGCCAATCAGAGGTGAGAGGGTTAAACCGCCAATAAGAGGAGAGAGGGTTAAACCGCCAATCAGAGGAAAGACAAGGATTAAACCGCCAATAAGAAGAGAGAGAGGGGTTCAGACGGCCAATCAGAGAGAGAGAGGGTTAAACCGAACAATCAGAGAGAGAGAGGTGTTACACCGCCAATAAGAGGAGAGAAAAGGGTTAAACCGCCAATCAGAGGGGAAAGGGTTAACCCGGCTAATCAGAGAAGAGAGGGTTAAACCGCCAATCAGAGGAGAGAGGGTTAAACTGGCCAATCAGAGAGAGGGTTAAACCGCCAATCAGAGGAGGGAGGGTTAAACCGCCAATCGAAGAGAGAGGGGTTAAACCGCCAATCAGAGAGAGAGAGGGTTAAACTGGCCAATCAGAGGAGAGAGGGTTAAACCGGCCAATCAGAGAAGAGAGGGTTAAACCGGCCAATCAGAGAAGAGAGGGTTAAACCGGCCAATCAGAGGAGAGAGGGTTAAACCGCCAATCAGAGGAAAGAGAGGGTTAAACCGGCCAATCAGAGGAGAGAGAGGGGTAAACGGCCAATCAGAGGAGAGAGGGTTAAACCGGCCAATCAGAGAAGAGAGAGGGTTAAACCGCCAATCAGAGGAGAGAGGGGTTAAACCGCCAATCAGAGGAGAGAGAGGGGTTAAATCGGCCAATCAGAGAGAGAGAGGGTTAAACCGCCAATCAGAGGAGAGAGGGTTAAACGCCAATCAGAGGAGAGAGAGGGGTTAAACCGCCAATCAGAGGAGAGAGAGGGTTAAACCGGCCAATCAGAGGAGAGAAGGTTAAACCGCCAATCAGAGAAGAGAGGGGGTTAAACCGGCCAATCAGAGGAGAGAGGGTTAAACCGCCAATCAGAGGAAGAGGGGTTAAACTGGCCAATCAGAGAAGAGAGGGTAAACTGGCCAATCAGAGGGAGAGGGTTAAACCGGCCAATCAGAGGAGAGAGGGTTAAACGGCCAATCAGAGGAGAAAGAGGGTTAAACGGCCAATCAGAGGGGGGGAGGGGGTTAAAAACAACGAGGAGGGAGAGGGTTAAACCGGCCAATCAGAGGAGAGAGGGTTAAACCGCCAATCAGAGAAAGAGAGGGGTTAAACCGCCAATCAGAAGAGAGAGAGGTTAAACCGCCAATCAGAGGAGAGAGGGTTAAACCGCCAATCAGAGGAGAGAGAGGGGTTAAACTGGCCAATCAGAGGAGAGAGGGGTTAAACCGCCAATCAGAGGAGAGAGAGGGGTTAAACCGGCCAATCAGAGAAGAGAGGGTTAACCCGCCAATCAGAGGAGAGAGGGTTAAACCGGCCAATCAGAGAGAGAGAGGGGTTAAACCGGCCAATCAGAGGAGAGAGAGAGGGGTTAAACTGGCCAATCAGAGGAGAGAGGGTTAAACCGCCAATCAGAGGAGAGAGGGGTTAAACAGGCCAATCAGAGGAGAGAGGGTTAACCAGCCAATCAGAGTGGAGAGAGGGTTAAACCGCCAATCAGAAGAGAGAGGGTTAAACCGGCCAATCAGAGGAAAGAGGGTTAAACTGGCCAATCAGAGGAGAGAGGGTTAAACCGGCCAATCAGAGAAGAGAGGGTTAAACGGCCAATCACAGGAGAGAGGGGGTTAAACCGCCAATCAGAGGAGAGAGGGTTAAACCGACCAATCAGAGGAAAGAGAGGGATTAAACCGGCCAATCAGAGGAGAGAAAGGGGTTCAGACGGCAAATCAGAGGAGAGGGGGTTAAACCTGCCAATCAGAGAAGAGAGAAGTTAAACCGGCCAATCAGAGGAGAGAGAGGAGTTAAACCGCCAATCAGAGGGAAAGGGTTAAACCGGCCAATCAGAGAAGAGAGGGGTTAAACCGGCCAATCAGAGGGGAGAGAGGGTTAAACCGGCCAATCAGAGAAGAGAGGGTTAAACTGTCCAATCAGAGGAGAGAGGGTTAAACGGCCAATCTAAGGAGAAAGAGGGTTAAATCGGTTAATCAGAGGAGAGAGGGGTTAAACGGGCCAATCAGAGGAGAAAGATGGTTAAATCGGCCAATAAGAAGAGAGAGGGGGGTTCAGAGCAAATCAGAGGAGAGAGAGGGTTAAAACGGCAAATCAGAGGAGAGAGGGTTAAACCGCCAATCAGAGAAGTAGAGAGGGGTTAAACTGGCCAATCAGAAGAGAAAAGGGGTTAAACTGGCCAATCAGAGGAGAGAGGGGGGTTAAACCGGCCAATCAGAGGAGAGAGGGTTAAACCGCCAATCAGAGAAGAGAGGGTTAAACTGGCCAATCAGAAGAGAGAGGGTTAAACCAGCCAATCAGGGGAGAGAGAGGGGGTTAAACCGGCCAATCAGAGGAGAGAGAGGGTTAAACCGCCAATCAGAAGAGATGGAGGGTTAAACCGCCAATCAGAGGAAAGACAGGGATTAAACCGCCAATCAGAAGAGAGAGAGGGGTTCAGACTGCAAATCAGAGGAGAGAGTGGGTTGAACCGGCCAATCAGAGGAGAGAGAGGGGTTAAACTGGCAATCAGAGGAGAGAGGGTTAAACCGCCAATCAGAGGAAAGAGAGGGATTAAACCGGCCAATAAGAGAGAGAGAGGGGTTCAGACGGGCAAATCAGAGGAGAGAGGGTTTGAACCGGCCAATCAGAGGAGAGAGAGGGTTAAACTGGCCAATCAGAGGAGAGAAGGGTTAAACCGCCAGTGTGAGGAAGGGGGGGGGGGGGGGGGGGGGGGGAAAAAAAAAAAAAAAAAAAAAAAAAACACAGGAGAGAGGTTAAACCGCCAATCAGAGGAGAGATGGTTAAACCGGCCAATCAGAGGAGAGAGGGTTAAACCGCCAATCAGAGGAGAGAGGGTTAAACCGCCAATCAGAGAAGAGAGGTTAAACTGGCCAATCAGAAGAGAGAGGGGGAAACCAGCCAATCAGAGAGAGAGAGAGGGTTAAACCGCCAATCAGAGGAGAGAGAGGGGTTAAACCGCCAATCAGAGAAGAGAGGGGTTAAACTGGCCAATCAGAGGAAAGAGACTTAAACCCGCCAATCAGAGACTAGAGGGGTTAAACCGGCCAATCAGAGGAGAGAGGGGTTAAACCAGCCAAACAGAGTAAGGACAGACGGCACAGAGTGAGGACAGAGGAGAAACATTGAGGACAGAGAAGGTTTACTGATGGTGGAGGCCTCACTCCGTGTTCAGAGCCTAGTCCGGCGTCGCTTGAACTGACCGAGGCCCTGTCTTCGTCCTGGAACAGAGTTAAATACCGACATCTCAGAGAAATAAACGTTAAAGTAATTCATCAATTAATTCAGTTTTTAATCCAACAGCTGTTGTGGAAGACAATATTAAACATTTAACCAGGATTTACATGTTGGCAACATTTCCAGCTTTTTTTCAGCTTTTGATTCATCATCACATTCATGTTCCTCTTGGTTCCATCGGAGTGTGTATCGTATAAATGTCGTACCTTTTTGCAGTTGGAGACGGGGAGCAGGAGTTCCTGCAGGAGCTGATGGATGGCCCCGGCCGTTCTTCAGCAGCGTCAGGTAATAGTCCGGTCCCAGGTGAGTCCTCAGAAACAGGGAGGAGCCCACGCAGCACAGCTTCCCGTGAGACATGATGGCAATGCGGTCTCCAAGAATGTCCGCCTCGTCCATGTGGTGAGTGGACAGGATGATGGTGCGACCTGCGAACGCCACAAACACAAATCTCACAGGTGTCCCAGCAGCGAGACCCCCACCGCAGTGTGAGGTTTGTCCCACCTGTCCTGTACTTCAGCAGCAGGTCCCAGATCCCCCGTCGAGCGTAAGGGTCCACTCCGGCTGTGGGCTCTGTCTAAAATCACCACCTTGGACCCTCCGACGAAAGCCAGGGCCACGTAGAGTTTGCGCTACATACCCCGGAGAGAGCGCTGGTGCGGGACGAGCGTTTGAGGTAACCCAATGTCCCGCAGGATCTGCTCCATCTCAGACCGGACCAGGGCTCGGACAGACCTTTGAGCCAATCAAAGGAGAGAATGTTAAACCCGACAATCAGAGGAGAAAGGGATAAACCGCCCATCAGAAGGTGAGAGGAGGGTTAAACGGCCAATAGAGGAGAGAAGGTTGAACCGCCAATCAGAGGAAAGACAAGGGTTAAACCGCCAATAAGAGGAGAGAGGGTTCAAACTGCCAATCAGAGGAGAGAGGGTTAAACCGGCCAATCAGAGAAGAGAGAGGGTTAAACCGGCCAATCAGAGGAGAGAAAAGAGGGTTAAACCGGCCAATCAGAGGGGAAAGGGGGTTAAACCGGCCAATCAGAGAAGAGAGGGTTAAACCGCCAATCAGAGGAGAGAGGGGTTGAACCGGCCAATCAGAGGAAAGAGGGTTAATCCGGCCAATCAGAGGAGAGAGGGTTAAACCGGCCAATCAGAGAAGAGAGGGTTAAACCGGCCAATCAGAGGAGAGAGGGTTAAACCGGCCAATCAGAGGAGAGAGAGGTTAAACCGGCCAATCAGAGGAAAGAGAGGGTTAAACCGCCAATCAGAGGAGAGAGAGGGGTAAGACGGCCAATCAGAGGAGAGAGGGTTAAACCTGCCAATCAGAGAAGAGAGAGGGTTAAACTGGCCAATCAGAGGAGAGAGAGGGGTTAAACCCGCCAATAAGAGGGGAAAGGGTTAAACCGGCCAATCAGAGAAGAGAGGGGTTAAACCGGCCAATCAGAGGAGAGAGGGTTGAACGGCCAATCAGAGGAGAGAGAGGGGTTAAATCGGCAAATCAGAGGAGAGAGAGGGGTTCAGACGGCAAATAAGAGGAGAGAGGGTTGAACCGGCCAATCAGAGGAGAGAGAGGGGTTAAACCGGCCAATCAGAGGAGAGAGAGGGTTAAACCGCCAATCAGAGGAGAGAGGGTTAAACCGCCAATCAGAGAAGAGAGGGGTTAAGCCGGCCAATCAGAGGAGGAGAGGGTTAAACCGGCCAATCAGAGAAGAGAGGGTTAAACTGGCCAATCAGAGGAGAGAGGGTTAAATCGGCCAATCTAAGGAGAAAGAGGGTTAAACGGGCCAATCAGAGGAGAGAGGGCTTAAACCGGCCAATCAGAGGAGAAAGAGGGTTAAATCGGCCAATCAGAGGAGAGAGGGGTTAAACGGCCAATCAGAGGAGAGAGGGTTAAACCGGCCAATCAGAGGAGAGAGGGGGTTAAACCGGCCAATCAGAGGAAAGAGAGGGATTAAACTGGCCAATCAGAAGAGAGAGAGGGGTTAAACGGCCAATCAGAGGAGAGAGGGTTAAACCGCCAATCAGAGGAGAGAGAGGGGTTAAACTGGCCAATCAGAGGAGAGAGGGGTTAAACCGGCCAATCAGAGGAAGAGAGGGGTTAAACCGGCCAATCAGAGAAGAGAGGGTTAAACCGGCCAATCACAGGAGAAGAGAGGGGTTAAACCGCCAATCAGAGGAGAGAGAGGGGTTAAACCGGCCAATCAGAGAAGAGAGAGGTTAAACTGCCAATCAGAGGAGAGAGGCTTAAACCGCCAATCAGAGGAGAGAGAGGGTAAAGGCCAATCAGAGGGAGAGAGGGGTTAAACTGGCCAATCAGAGGAGAGAGGGTTAAACCGGCCAATCAGAGGAGAGAGGGTTAAACCGCCAATCAGAGGAGAGAGGGTTAAACCGGCCAATCAGAGGAGAGAGGGTTAAACCGCCAATCAGAGGAGAGAGAGGGGTTAAACCGCCAATCAGAGGAAAGAGAGGGTTAAACCCCAATCAGAGGAGAGAGGGTTAAACCGGCCAATCAGAGGAGAGAGGGTTAAACCGCCAATCAGAGGAGAGAGAGGGTTAAACGGCCAATCAGAGGAGAGAAGGGTTAAACCGGCCAATCAGAGGAGAGAGAGGTTAAACCTGCCAATCAGAGAGAGAGAGAAGGGTTAAACCGGCCAATCAGAGGAGAGAGAGAAGGTTAAACCGCCAATCAGAGGAGAAAGGGTTAAACCGGCCAATCAGAGAAGAGAGAGGGGTTAATCCGGCCAATCAGAGGAGAGAGGGTTAAACCAGCCAATCAGAGAAGAGAGGGTTAAACTGGCCAATCAGAGGAGAGAGGGTTAAATCGGCCAATCAAGGAGAAAGAGGGTTAAACCGCCAATCAGAGGAGAGAGGGGTTAAACGGGCCAATCAGAGGAGAAAGAGGGTTAAACCGGCCAATAAGAAGAGAGAGAGGGGTTCAAACGGCCAATCAGAGGAGAGAGGGTTGAACCGGCCAATCAGAGGAGAGAGGGTTAAACCGACCAATCAGAGAAGAGAGGGGTTGTACTGGCCAATCAGAAGAGAAAAAGGGGTTAAACTGGCCAATCAGAGGAGAGATGGTTAAACCGGCCAATCAGAGGAGAGAGGGTTAAACCGACCAATCAGAGAAGAGAGGGGTTGTACTGGCCAATCAGAAGAGAGAGGGTTAAACCAGCCAATCAGAGGAGAGAGAGGGGTTAAACCGGCCAATCAGAGGAGAGAGGGTTGAACCGGCCAATCAGAGGAGAGAGGGTTAAACCGGCCAATCAGAGGAAAGAGGAGGATTAAACCGCCAATAAGAAGAGAGAGAGGGGTTCAGACGGCCAATCAGAGGAGAGAGGGTTAAACCGGCCAATCAGAGGAGAGAGAGGGGTTAAACTGGCCAATCAGAGGAGAGAGGGTTAAACCGGCCAATCAGAGGAAAGAGAGGGATTAAACCGGCCAATAAGAAGAGAGAGAGGGGTTCAGAGGGCCAATCAGAGGAGAGAGGGTTGAACCGCCAATCAGAGGAGAGAGGGGTTAAACTGGCCAATCAGAGGAGAGAGAGGTGTTAAACCGGCCAATCTGAGGGGAGAGAGGGGTTAATCCGGCCAATCAGAGGAGAGATGGTAAAACCGGCCAATCAGAGGAGAGAGGGTTAAACCGGCCAATCAGAGGAGAGAGGGTTAAACCGGCCAATCAGAGAAGAGAGGGGTTGTACTGGCCAATCAGAAGAGAGAGGGTTAAACCAGCCAATCAGAGGAGAGAGAGGGGTTAAATCGGCCAATCAGAGGAGAGAGAGGGGTTCAACCGGCCAATCAGAGAAGAGAGGGGATAAACTGGCCAATCAGAGGAGAGAGACTTAAACCCGCCAATCAGAGACTAGAGGGGTTAAACCGGCCAATCAGAGGAGAGAGGGGTTAAACCAGCCAAACAGAGTAAGGACAGAGGGCACAGAGTGAGGACAGAGGAGAAACATTGAGGACAGAGAAGGTTTACTGATGGTGGAGGCCTCACTCGCGTTCAGAGCCTAGTCCGCGTCGCTGGAACTGACCGAGGCCCCGTCTTCGTCCTGGAACAGAGTTAAATACCGACATCTCAGAGAAATAAACGTTAAAGTAATTCATCAATTAATTCAGTTTTTAATCCAACAGCTGTTGTGGAAGACAATATTAAACATTTAACCAGGATTTACATGTTGGCAACATTTCCAGCTTTTTTCAGCTTTTGATTCATCATCACATTCATGTTTCTCTTGGTTCCATCGGAGTGTGTATCGTATAAATGTCGTACCTTTTGCAGTTGGAGACGGGGAGCAGGAGTTCCTGCAGGAGCTGATGGATGGCCCCGCCCGTCTTCAGCAGCGCCAGGTAATAGTCCGTTCCCAGGTGAGTCCTCAGAAACAGGGAGGAGCCCACGCAGCACAGCTTCCCGTGAGACATGATGGCAATGCGGTCTCCAAGAATGTCCGCCTCGTCCATGTGGTGAGTGGACAGGATGATGGTGCGACCTGCGAACGCCACAAACACAAATCTCACAGGTGTCCCAGCAGCGAGACCCCCACCGCAGTGTGAGGTTTGTCCCACCTGTCCTGTACTTCAGCAGCAGGTCCCAGATCCCCGTCGAGCGTAAGGGTCCACTCCGGCTGTGGGTTCGTCTAAAATCACCACCTTTGACCCTCCGACGAAAGCCAGGGCCACGAGAGTTTGCGCTACATACCCCGGAGAGAGCGCTGGTGCGGGACGAGCGTTTGTGAGGTAACCCAATGTCCCGCAGGATCTGCTCCATCTCAGACCGAACAGGGCTCGGACAGACCTTTGAGCCAATCAAAGGAGAGAATGTTAAACCCGACAATCAGAGGAGAAAGGGATAAACCGCCAATCAGAGGTGAGAGGGTTAAATCGGCCAATAAGAGGAGAGAAGGTTGAACCGGCCAATCAGAGGAAAGACAAGGATTAAACCGGCCAATAAGAAGAGAGAGAGGGGTTCAGACGGCAAATCAGAGGAGAGAGGGTTAAACCGGCCAACCAGAGAAGAGAGAGGGGTTAAACCGCCAATCAGAGGAGAGAAAAGGGTTAAACCGGCCAATCAGAGGGGAAAGGGGTTAACCCGGCCAATCAGAGAAGAGAGGGTTAAACCGCCAATCAGAGGAGAGAGGGTTAAACCGGCCAATCAGAGGAAGAGAGGGTTAATCCGGCCAATCAGAGGAGAGAGGGTTAAACCGGCCAATCAGAAGAGAGAGGGGTTAAACCGGCCAATCAGAGGAAAGAGGGTTAAACCGGCCAATCAGAGGAGAGAGGGTTAAACCGGCCAATCAGAGAAGAGAGGGTTAAACGGGCCAATCAGAGGAGAGAGGGTTAAACCGGCCAATCAGAGGAGAGAGGGTTAAACCGGCCAATCAGAGGAAAGAGAGGGATTAAACCGCCAATCAGAGGAGAGAGAGGGGTTCAGACGGCAAATCAGAGGAGAGAGGGTTAAACCGCCAATCAGAGAAGAGAGAGGTGTTAAACCGGCCAATCAGAGGAGAGAGAGGGGTTAAACCGGCCAATCAGAGGGGAAAGGGTTAAACCGGCCAATCAGAGAAGAGAGGGGTTAAACCGGCCAATCAGAGGAGAGAGGGTTGAACCGGCCAATCAGAGGAGAGAGAGGGGTTAAACCGGCCAATCAGAGGAGAGAGAGGGGTTCAAACGGCAAATCAGAGGAGAGAGGGTTAAACTGGCCAATCAGAGAAGAGAGAGGGGTTAAACCGGCCAATCAGAGGAGAGAGAGGGGTTAAACCGGCCAATCAGAGGAGAAAGGGTTAAACCGGCCAATCAGAGAAGAGAGGGGTTAAACCGGCCAATCAGAGGAGGGAGGGGTTAAACCGGCCAATCAGAGAAGAGAGGGTTAAACTGGCCAATCAGAGGAGAGAGGGTTAAACCGGCCAATCAAGGAGAAAGAGGGTTAAACCGGCCAATCAGAGGAGAGAGGGGTTAAACGGGCCAATCAGAGGAGAAAGAGGGTTAAATCGGCCAATCAGAGGAGAGAGGGTTAAACGGGCCAATCAGAGGAGAGAGGGTTAAACCGCCAATCAGAGGAGAGAGGGTTAAACCGCCAATCAGAGGAAAGAGAGGGATTAAACTGGCCAATAAGAAGAGAGAGAGGGGTTAAACGGCCAATCAGAGGAGAGAGGGTTGAACCGCCAATCAGAGGAGAGAGAGGGGTTAAACCGGCAAATCAGAGGAGAGAGGGGTTAAACCGGCCAATCAGAGGGGAGAGAGGGGTTAAACTGGCCAATCAGAGGAGAGAGGGTTAAACGGGCCAATCAGAGGACAGAGGGTTAAACCGGCCAATCAGAGGAGAGAGAGGGGTTAAACCGGCCAATCAGAGGAGAGAGAGGGGTTAAACAGGCCAATCAGAGGAGAGAGGGTTAAACCAGCCAATCAGAGGAGAGAGAGGGGTTAAACAGGCCAATCAGAGGAGAGAGGGTTAATCCAGCCAATCAGAGGAGGGAGGGTTAAACCGGCCAATCAGAAGAGAGAGGGTTGAACCGGCCAATCAGAGGAGAGAGGGGTTAAACTGGCCAATCAGAGGAGAGAGGGTTAAACCGGCCAATCAGAGGAGAGAGGGGTTAAACCGGCCAATCAGAGGAGAGAGGGTTAAACCGGCCAATCAGAGGAGAGAGGGTTAAACCGGCCAATCAGAGGAAAGACAGGGATTAAACCGGCCAATCAGAGGAGAGAGAGGGGTTAAACCGGCAAATCAGAGGAGAGAGGGTTAAACCGGCCAATCAGAGGAGAGAGGGTTAAACCGGCCAATCAGAGGAAAGACAGGGATTAAACCGGCCAATCAGAGGGGAAAGGGTTAAACCGGCCAATCAGAGAAGAGAGGGGTTAATCCGGCCAATCAGAGGAGGGAGGGTTAAACCGGCCAATCAGAGAAGAGAGGGTTAAACTGGTCAATCAGAGGAGAGAGGGTTAAATCGGCCAATCTAAGGAGAAAGAGGGTTAAATCGGCCAATCAGAGGAGAGAGGGGTTAAACGGGCCAATCAGAGGAGAAAGAGGGTTAAATCGGCCAATAAGAAGAGAGAGAGGGGTTCAGACGGCAAATCAGAGGAGAGAGGGTTGAACCGGCCAATCAGAGGAGAGAGGGTTAAACCGACCAATCAGAGAAGAGAGGGGTTGTACTGGCCAATCAGAAGAGAAAAAGGGGTTAAACTGGCCAATCAGAGGAGAGATGGTTAAACCGGCCAATCAGAGGAGAGAGGGTTAAACCGACCAATCAGAGAAGAGAGGGGTTGTACTGGCCAATCAGAAGAGAGAGGGTTAAACCAGCCAATCAGAGGAGAGAGAGGGTTAAACCGGCCAATCAGAGGAGAGAGAGGGGTTCAACCGGCCAATCAGAAGAGAGAGGGTTAAACCGGCCAATCAGAGGAAAGACAGGGATTAAACCGGCCAATAAGAAGAGAGAGAGGGGTTCAGACGGCAAATCAGAGGAGAGAGGGTTGAACCGGCCAATCAGAGGAGAGAGAGGGGTTAAACTGGCAAATCAGAGGAGAGAGGGTGAAACCGGCCAATCAGAGGAAAGACAGGGATTAAACCGGCCAATAAGAAGAGAGAGAGGGGTTCAGAGGGCAAATCAGAGGAGAGAGGGTTGAACCGGCCAATCAGAGGAGAGAGAGGGGTTAAACTGGCAAATCAGAGGAGAGAAGGGTTCAACCGGCCAATCTGAGGGGAGAGAGGGGTTAATCCGGCCAATCAGAGGAGAGATGGTTAAACCGGCCAATCAGAGGAGAGAGGGTTAAACCGGCCAATCAGAGGAGAGAGGGTTAAACCGGCCAATCAGAGAAGAGAGGGGTTGTACTGGCCAATCAGAAGAGAGAGGGTTAAACCAGCCAATCAGAGGAGAGAGAGGGGTTAAATCGGCCAATCAGAGGAGAGAGAGGGGTTCAACCGGCCAATCAGAGAAGAGAGGGGATAAACTGGCCAATCAGAGGAGAGAGACTTAAACCCGCCAATCAGAGACTAGAGGGGTTAAACCGGCCAATCAGAGGAGAGAGAGGGGTTAAACCGGCCAATCAGAGAAGAGAGGGGTTAAACCAGCCAAACAGAGTAAGGACAGAGGGCACAGAGTGAGGACAGAGGAGAAACATTGAGGACAGAGAAGGTTTACTGATGGTGGAGGCCTCACTCTGTGTTCAGAGCCTAGTCGGCGCCGCTGGAACTGACCGAGGCCCCGTCTTCGTCCTGGAACAGAGTTAAATACCGACATCTCAGAGAAATAAACGTTAAAGTAATTCATCAATTAATTCAGTTTTTAATCCAACAGCTGTTGTGGAAGACAATATTAAACATTTAACCAGGATTTACATGTTGGCAACATTTCCAGCTTTTTTCAGCTTTTGATTCATCATCACATTCATGTTTCTCTTGGTTCCATCGGAGTGTGTATCGTATAAATGTCGTACCTTTTGCAGTTGGAGACGGGGAGCAGGAGTTCCTGCAGGAGCTGATGGATGGCCCGCCCGTCTTCAGCAGCGCCAGGTAATAGTCCGTCCCAGGTGAGTCCTCAGAAACAGGGAGGAGCCCACGCAGCACAGCCTCCCGTGAGACATGATGGCAATGCGGTCTCCAAGAATGTCCGCCTCTCCATGTGGTGAGTGGACAGGATGATGGTGCGACCTGCGAACGCCACAAACACAAATCTCACAGGTGTCCCAGCAGCGAGACCCCCACCGCAGTGTGAGGTTTGTCCCACCTGTCCTGTACTTCAGCAGCAGGTCCCAGATCCCCCGTCGAGCGTAAGGGTCCACTCCGGCTGTGGGTTCGCCTAAAATCACCACCTTGGACCCTCCGACGAAAGCCAGGGCCACGAGAGTTTGCGCTACATACCCCGAGAGAGCGCTGGTGCGGGACGAGCGCCTGTGAGGTAACCCAATGTCCCGCAGGATCTGCTCCATCTCAGACCGGACCAGGGCCTCGGACAGACCTTTGAGCCAATCAAAGGAGAGAATGTTAAACCGGACAATCAGAGGGGAAAGGGATAAACCGGCCAATCAGAGGTGAGAGGGTTAAATCGGCCAATAAGAGGAGAGAAGGTTGAACCGGCCAATCAGAGGAAAGACAAGGATTAAACCGGCCAATAAGAAGAGAGAGAGGGGTTCAGACGTCAAATCAGAGGAGAGAGGGTTAAACCGGACGACCAGAGAAGAGAGAGGTGTTGCACCGGCCAATAAGAGGAGAGAAAAGGGTTAAACCGGCCAATCAGAGGGGAAAGGGTTAACCCGGCTAATCAGAGAAGAGAGGATTAAACCGGCCAATCAGAGGAGAGAGGGTTGAACCGGCCAATCAGAGGAAAGAGGGTTAATCCGGCCAATCAGAGGAGGGAGGGTTAAACCGGCCAATCAGAAGAGAGAGGGTTGAACCGGCCAATCAGAGGAAAGAGGGTTAATCTGGCCAATAAGAGGAGGGAGGGTTAAGCCGGCCAATCAGAGAAGAGAGGGTTCAACGGGCCAATCACAGGAGAGAGGGTTAAACCGGCCAATCAGAGGAGAGAGGGTTAAACCGACCAATCAGAGGAAAGACAGGGATTAAACCGGCCAATCAGAGGAGAGAAAGGGGTACAGACGGCAAATCAGAGGAGAGAGGGTTAAACCGGCCAACCAGAGAAGAGAGAGGTGTTAAACCGGCCAATCAGAGGAGAGAGAGGGGTTAAACCGGCCAATATGAGGGGAAAGGGTTAAACCGGCCAATCAGAGAAGAGAGGGGTTAAACCGGCCAATCAGAGGAGAGAGGGTTGAACCGGCCAATCAGAGGAGAGAGAGGGGTTAAATCGGCAAATCAGAGGAGAGAGAGGGGTTCAGACGGCAAATCAGAGGAGAGAGGGTTAAACTGGCCAACCAGAGAAGAGAGAGGTGTTAAACCGGCCAGTCAGAGGAGAGAGAGGGGTTAAACCGGCCAATCAGAGGGGAAAGGGTTAAACCGGCCAATCAGAGAAGAGAGGGGTTAATCCGGCCAATCAGAGGAGGGAGGGTTAAACCGGCCAATCAGAGAAGAGAGGGTTAAACTGGTCAATCAGAGGAGAGAGGGTTAAATCGGCCAATCTAAGGAGAAAGAGGGTTAAATCGGCCAATCAGAGGAGAGAGGGGTTAAACGGGCCAATCAGAGGAGAAAGAGGGTTAAATCAGCCAATCAGAGGAGAGAGGGGTTAAACGGGCCAATCAGAGGAGAGAGGGTTAAACCGGCCAATCAGAGGAGAGAGGGTGAAACCGGCCAATCAGAGGAAAGACAGGGATTAAACTGGCCAATAAGAAGAGAGAGAGGGGTTACGACGGCAAATCAGAGGAGAGAGGGTTGAACCGGCCAATCAGAGGAGAGAGAGGGGTTAAACTGGCAAATCAGAGGAGAGAGGGGTTCAACCGGCCAATCTGAGGGGAGAGAGGGGTTAAACAGGCCAATCAGAGAAGAGAGGGTTTAAACCGGCCAATCACAGGAGAGAAAGGGGTTAAATCGGCCAATCAGAGGAGAGAGAGGGGTTAAACCGGCCAATCAGAGGAGAGAGAGGGGTTAAACTGGCAAATCAGAGGAGAGAGGGTTAAACCAGCCAATCAGAGGAGAGAGAGGGGTTAAACAGGCCAATCAGAGGAGAGAGGGTTAATCCAGCCAATCAGAGGAGGGAGGGTTAAACCGGCCAATCAGAAGAGAGAGGGTTGAACCGGCCAATCAGAGGAAAGAGGGTTAATCTGGCCAATCAGAGGAGGGAGGGTTAAGCCGGCCAATGAGAGAAGAGAGGGTTCAACGGGCCAATCACAGGAGAGAGGGTTAAACCGGCCAATCAGAGGCGAGAGGGTTAAACCGACCAATCAGAGGAAAGACAGGGATTAAACCGGCCAATCAGAGGAGAGAAAGGGGTTCAGACGGCAAATCAGAGGAGAGAGGGTTAAACCTGCCAACCAGAGAAGAGAGAAGTGTTAAACCGGCCAATCAGAGGAGAGAGAGGAGTTAAACCGGCCAATACGAGGGGAAAGGGTTAAACCGGCCAATCAGAGAAGAGAGGGGTTAATCCGGCCAATCAGAGGAGGGAGGGTTAAACCGGCCAATCAGAGAAGAGAGGGTTAAACTGGACAATCAGAGGAGAGAGGGTTAAATCGGCCAATCTAAGGAGAAAGAGGGTTAAATCGGCCAATCAGAGGAGAGAGGGGTTAAACGGGCCAATCAGAGGAGAAAGATGGTTAAATCGGCCAATAAGAAGAGAGAGAGGGGTTCAGACGGCAAATCAGAGGAGAGAGGGTTGAACCGGCCAATCAGAGGAGAGAGGGTTAAACCGACCAATCAGAGAAGAGAGGGGTTGTACTGGCCAATCAGAAGAGAAAAAGGGGTTAAACTGGCCAATCAGAGGAGAGATGGTTAAACCGGCCAATCAGAGGAGAGAGGGTTAAACCGACCAATCAGAGAAGAGAGGGGTTGTACTGGCCAATCAGAAGAGAGAGGGTTAAACCAGCCAATCAGAGGAGAGAGAGGGTTAAACCGGCCAATCAGAGGAGAGAGAGGGGTTCAACCGGCCAATCAGAAGAGAGAGGGTTAAACCGGCCAATCAGAGGAAAGACAGGGATTAAACCGGCCAATAAGAAGAGAGAGAGGGGTTCAGACGGCAAATCAGAGGAGAGAGGGTTGAACCGGCCAATCAGAGGAGAGAGAGGGGTTAAACTGGCAAATCAGAGGAGAGAGGGTGAAACCGGCCAATCAGAGGAAAGACAGGGATTAAACCGGCCAATAAGAAGAGAGAGAGGGGTTCAGAGGGCAAATCAGAGGAGAGAGGGTTGAACCGGCCAATCAGAGGAAAGAGAGGGGTTAAACTGGGAAATCAGAGGAGAGAAGGGTTCAACCGGCCAATCTGAGGGGAGAGAGGGGTTAAACCGGCCAATCAGAGGAGAGAGGGTTAAACCGGCCAATCAGAGGAGAGAGGGTTAAACCGGCCAATCAGAGGAGAGAGGGTTAAACCGGCCAATCAGAGAAGAGAGGGGTTGTACTGGCCAATCAGAAGAGAGAGGGTTAAACCAGCCAATCAGAGGAGAGAGAGGGGTTAAATCGGCCAATCAGAGGAGAGAGAGGGGTTCAACCGGCCAATCAGAGAAGAGAGGGGATAAACTGGCCAATCAGAGGAGAGAGACTTAAACCCGCCAATCAGAGACTAGAGGGGTTAAACCGGCCAATCAGAGGAGAGAGAGGAGTTAAACCGGCCAATCAGAGAAGAGAGGGGTTAAACCAGCCAAACAGAGTAAGGACAGAGGGCACAGAGTGAGGACAGAGGAGAAACATTGAGGACAGAGAAGGTTTACTGATGGTGGAGGCCTCACTCTCGTGTTCAGAGCCTAGTCCGGCGTCGCTGGAACTGACCGAGGCCCCGTCTTCGTCCTGGAACAGAGTTAAATACCGACATCTCAGAGAAATAAACGTTAAAGTAATTCATCAATTAATTCAGTTTTTAATCCAACAGCTGTTGTGGAAGACAATATTAAACATTTAACCAGGATTTACATGTTGGCAACATTTCCAGCTTTTTTTCAGCTTTTTGATTCATCATCACATTCATGTTTCTCTTGGTTGCATCGGAGTGTGTATCGTATAAATGTCGTACCTTTTTGCAGTTGGAGACGGGGGAGCAGGAGTTCCTGCAGGAGCTGATGGATGGCTCCGGCTCCGTCTTCAGCAGCGTCAGGTAATAGTCCGTTCCCAGGTGAGTCCTCAGAAACAGGGAGGAGCCCACGCAGCACAGCTTCCCGTGAGACATGATGGCAATGCGGTCTCCAAGAATGTCCGCCTCGTCCATGTGGTGAGTGGACAGGATGATGGTGCGACCTGCGAAGGCCACAAACACAAATCTCACAGGTGTCCCAGCAGCGAGACCCCCACCGCAGTGTGAGGTTTGTCCCACCTGTCCTGTACTTTAGCAGCAGGTCCCAGATCCCCCGTCGAGCGTAAGGGTCCACTCCGGCTGTGGGTCCGCCTAAAATCACCACCTTGGACCCTCCGACGAAAGCCAGGGCCACGAGAGTTTGCGCTACATACCCCGGAGAGAGCGCTGGTGCGGGACGAGCGCTTGTGAGGTAACCCAATGTCCCGCAGGATCTGCTCCATCTCAGACCGGACCAGGGCTCGGACAGACCTTTGAGCCAATCAAAGGAGAGAATGTTAAACCCGACAATCAGAGGGGAAAGGGATAAACCGGCCAATCAGAGGTGAGAGGGTTAAATCGGCCAATAAGAGGAGAGAAGGTTGAACCGGCCAATCAGAGGAAAGACAAGGATTAAACCGGCCAATAAGAAGAGAGAGAGGGGTTCAGACGGCAAATCAGAGGAGAGAGGGTTAAACCCGACGACCAGAGAAGAGAGAGGTGTTGCAACCGGCCAATAAGAGGAGAGAAAAGGGTTAAACCGGCCAATCAGAGGGGAAAGGGTTAACCCGGCCAATCAGAGAAGAGAGGATTAAACCGGCCAATCAGAGGAGAGAGGGTTGAACCGGCCAATCAGAGGAAAGAGGGTTAATCCGGCCAATCAGAGGAGGGAGGGTTAAACCGCCAATCAGAGAGAGAGAGGGTTAAACCGGCCAATCAGAGGAAAGAGAGGGTCCGAACGGGCCAATCAGAGGAGAGAGGGTTAAACCGGCCAATCAGAGGAGAGAGGGTTAAACCGACCAATCAGAGGAAAGACAGGGATTAAACCGGCCAATCAGAGGAGAGAAAGGGGTTCAGACGGCAAATCAGAGGAGAGAGGGTTAAACCGGCCAATCAGAGGAGAGAGGGTTAAACCGGCCAATCAGAGGAGAGAGAGGGGTTAAACCGGCCAATATGAGGGGAAAGGGTTAAACCGGCCAATCAGAGAAGAGAGGGGTTAAACCGGCCAATCAGAGGAGAGAGGGTTGAACCGGCCAATCAGAGGAGAGAGAGGGGTTAAATCGGCAAATCAGAGGAGAGAGAGGGGTTCAGACGGCAAATCAGAGGAGAGAGGGTTAAACTGGCCAACCAGAGAAGAGAGAGGTGTTAAACCGGCCAGTCAGAGGAGAGAGAGGGGTTAAACCGGCCAATCAGAGGGGAAAGGGTTAAACCGGCCAATCAGAGAAGAGAGGGGTTAATCCGGCCAATCAGAGGAGGGAGGGTTAAACCGGCCAATCAGAGAAGAGAGGGTTAAACTGGTCAATCAGAGGATAGAGGGTTAAATCGGCCAATCTAAGGAGAAAGAGGGTTAAATCGGCCAATCAGAGGAGAGAGGGGTTAAACGGGCCAATCAGAGGAGAAAGATGGTTAAATCGGCCAATAAGAAGAGAGAGAGGGGTTCAGACGGCAAATCAGAGGAGAGAGGGTTGAACCGGCCAATCAGAGGAGAGAGGGTTAAACCGACCAATCAGAGAAGAGAGGGGTTGTACTGGCCAATCAGAAGAGAAAAAGGGGTTAAACTGGCCAATCAGAGGAGAGATGGTTAAACCGGCCAATCAGAGGAGAGAGGGTTAAACCGACCAATCAGAGAAGAGAGGGGTTGTACTGGCCAATCAGAAGAGAGAGGGTTAAACCAGCCAATCAGAGGAGAGAGAGGGTTAAACCGGCCAATCAGAGGAGAGAGAGGGGTTCAACCGGCCAATCAGAAGAGAGAGGGTTAAACCGGCCAATCAGAGGAAAGACAGGGATTAAACCGGCCAATAAGAAGAGAGAGAGGGGTTCAGACGGCAAATCAGAGGAGAGAGGGTTGAACCGGCCAATCAGAGGAGAGAGAGGGGTTAAACTGGCAAATCAGAGGAGAGAGGGTGAAACCGGCCAATCAGAGGAAAGACAGGGATTAAACCGGCCAATAAGAAGAGAGAGAGGGGTTCAGAGGGCAAATCAGAGGAGAGAGGGTTGAACCGGCCAATCAGAGGAGAGAGAGGGGTTAAACTGGGAAATCAGAGGAGAGAAGGGTTCAACCGGCCAATCTGAGGGGAGAGAGGGGTTAATCCGGCCAATCAGAGGAGAGATGGTAAAACCGGCCAATCAGAGGAGAGAGGGTTAAACCGGCCAATCAGAGGAGAGAGGGTTAAACCGGCCAATCAGAGAAGAGAGGGGTTGTACTGGCCAATCAGAAGAGAGAGGGTTAAACCAGCCAATCAGAGGAGAGAGAGGGGTTAAATCGGCCAATCAGAGGAGAGAGAGGGGTTCAACCGGCCAATCAGAGAAGAGAGGGGATAAACTGGCCAATCAGAGGAGAGAGACTTAAACCCGCCAATCAGAGACTAGAGGGGTTAAACCGGCCAATCAGAGGAGAGAGAGGGGTTAAACCGGCCAATCAGAGAAGAGAGGGGTTAAACCAGCCAAACAGAGTAAGGACAGAGGGCACAGAGTGAGGACAGAGGAGAAACATTGAGGACAGAGAAGGTTTACTGATGGTGGAGGCCTCACTCTCGTGTTCAGAGCCTAGTCCGGCGTCGCTGGAACTGACCGAGGCCCCGTCTTCGTCCTGGAACAGAGTTAAATACCGACATCTCAGAGAAATAAACGTTAAAGTAATTCATCAATTAATTCAGTTTTTAATCCAACAGCTGTTGTGGAAGACAATATTAAACATTTAACCAGGATTTACATGTTGGCAACATTTCCAGCTTTTTTCAGCTTTTGATTCATCATCACATTCATGTTTCTCTTGGTTCCATCGGAGTGTGTATCGTATAAATGTCGTACCTTTTGCAGTTGGAGACGGGGAGCAGGAGTTCCTGCAGGAGCTGATGGATGGCCCCGCCCGTCTTCAGCAGCGCCAGGTAATAGTCCGTCCCAGGTGAGTCCTCAGAAACAGGGAGGAGCCCACGCAGCACAGCTTCCCGTGAGACATGATGGCAATGCGGTCTCCAAGAATGTCCGCCTCGTCCATGTGGTGAGTGGACAGGATGATGGTGCGACCTGCGAACGCCACAAACACAAATCTCACAGGTGTCCCAGCAGCGAGACCCCCACCGCAGTGTGAGGTTTGTCCCACCTGTCCTGTACTTCAGCAGCAGGTCCCAGATCCCCCGTCGAGCGTAAGGGTCCACTCCGGCTGTGGGTCCGCCTAAAATCACCACCTTGGACCCTCCGACGAAAGCCAGGGCCACGAGAGTTTGCGCTACATACCCCGGAGAGAGCGCTGGTGCGGGACGAGCGCTTGTGAGGTAACCCAATGTCCCGCAGGATCTGCTCCATCTCAGACCGGACCAGGGCCTCGGACAGACCTTTGAGCCAATCAAAGGAGAGAATGTTAAACCGGACAATCAGAGGGGAAAGGGATAAACCGGCCAATCAGAGGTGAGAGGGTTAAATCGGCCAATAAGAGGAGAGAAGGTTGAACCGGCCAATCAGAGGAAAGACAAGGATTAAACCGGCCAATAAGAAGAGAGAGAGGGGTTCAGACGGCAAATCAGAGGAGAGAGGGTTAAACCGGACGACCAGAGAAGAGAGAGGTGTTGCACCGGCCAATAAGAGGAGAGAAAAGGGTTAAACCGGCCAATCAGAGGGGAAAGGGTTAACCCGGCTAATCAGAGAAGAGAGGATTAAACCGGCCAATCAGAGGAGAGAGGGTTGAACCGGCCAATCAGAGGAAAGAGGGTTAATCTGGCCAATAAGAGGAGGGAGGGTTAAGCCGGCCAATCAGAGAAGAGAGGGTTAAACCGGCCAATCAGAGGAGAGAGGGTTAAACCGGCCAATCAGAGGAGAGAGGGTTAAACCGGCCAATCAGAGGAAGAGAGGGTTAAACGGGCCAATCACAGGAGAGAGGGTTAAACCGGCCAATCAGAGGAGAGAGGGTTAAACCGACCAATCAGAGGAAAGACAGGGATTAAACCGGCCAATCAGAGGAGAGAAAGGGGTACAGACGGCAAATCAGAGGAGAGAGGGTTAAACCGGCCAACCAGAGAAGAGAGAGGTGTTAAACCGGCCAATCAGAGGAGAGAGAGGGGTTAAACCGGCCAATATGAGGGGAAAGGGTTAAACCGGCCAATCAGAGAAGAGAGGGGTTAAACCGGCCAATCAGAGGAGAGAGGGTTGAACCGGCCAATCAGAGGAGAGAGAGGGGTTAAATCGGCAAATCAGAGGAGAGAGAGGGGTTCAGACGGCAAATCAGAGGAGAGAGGGTTAAACTGGCCAACCAGAGAAGAGAGAGGTGTTAAACCGGCCAGTCAGAGGAGAGAGAGGGGTTAAACCGGCCAATCAGAGGGGAAAGGGTTAAACCGGCCAATCAGAGAAGAGAGGGGTTAATCCGGCCAATCAGAGGAGGGAGGGTTAAACCGGCCAATCAGAGAAGAGAGGGTTAAACTGGTCAATCAGAGGATAGAGGGTTAAATCGGCCAATCTAAGGAGAAAGAGGGTTAAATCGGCCAATCAGAGGAGAGAGGGGTTAAACGGGCCAATCAGAGGAGAAAGAGGGTTAAATCGGCCAATCAGAGGAGAGAGGGGTTAAACGGGCCAATCAGAGGAGAGAGGGTTAAACCGGCCAATCAGAGGAGAGAGGGTGAAACCGGCCAATCAGAGGAAAGACAGGGATTAAACTGGCCAATAAGAAGAGAGAGGGGGTTAGACGGCAAATCAGAGGAGAGAGGGTTGAACCGGCCAATCAGAGGAGAGAGAGGGGGGTTAAACTGGCAAATCAGAGGAGAGAGGGGTTCAACCGGCCAATCAGAGGGGAGAGAGGGGTTAAACAGGCCAATCAGAGAAGAGAGGGTTAAACCGCCAATCAGAGGAGATAAAGGGGTTAAATCGGCCAATCAGAGGAGAGAGAGGGGTTAAACCGCCAATCAGAGGAGAGAGAGGGGTTAAACTGGCCAATCAGAGGAGAGAGGGTTAAACCAGCCAATCAGAGGAGAGAGAGGGGTTAAACAGGCCAATCAGAGGAGAGAGGGTTAAACCGGCCAATCAGAGGAGAGGGAGGGTTAAACCGGCCAATCAGAAGAGAGAGGGTTAAACCGCCAATCAGAGGAAAGAGGGTTAAACTGGCCAATCAGAGGAGGGAGGGTTAAACCGGCCAATCAGAGAAGAGAGGGTTAAACTGGCCAATCAGAGGAGAGAGGGGTTAAACCGCCAATCAGAGGAGAGAGGGTTAAACCGGCCAATCAGAGGAAAGAGAGGGATTAAACCGGCCAATCAGAGGAGAGAGAGGGGTTAAGACGGCCAATCAGAGGAGAGAGGGTTAAACCGCCAATCAGAGAAGAGAGAAGGGTTAAACCGGCCAATCAGAGGAGAGAGAGGAGTTAAACCGGCCAATCAGAGGAGAGAGGGTTAAACCGGCCAATCAGAAGAGAGAGGGGTTAAACCGCCAATCAGAGGAGAGAGGGTTAAACCGCCAATCAGAGAAGAGAGGGTTAAACTGCCAATCAGAGGAGAGAGGGTTAAACCGGCCAATCAGAGGAGAAAGAGGGTTAAACCGGCCAATCAGAGGAGAGAGGGGTTAAACGGCCAATCAGAGGAGAGAGAGGGTTAAACCGGCCAATCAGAAGAGAGAGAGGGGTTAAACGGCAAATCAGAGGAGAGAGGGTTAAACCGCCAATCAGAGGAGAGAGGGTTAAACCGGCCAATCAGAGAAGAGAGGGGTTAAACTGGCCAATCAGAGGAGAAAGAGGGGTTAAACCGGCCAATCAGAGGAGAGAGGGGGTTAAACCGGCCAATCAGAGGAGAGAGGGTTAAACCGCCAATCAGAGAAGAGAGGGGTTAAACTGGCCAATCAGAGGAGAGAGGGGTTAAACCAGCCAATCAGAGGAGAGAGAGGGTTAAACCGGCCAATCAGAGGAGAGAGAGGGTTAAACCGCCAATCAGAGGAGAGAGAGGGTTAAACCGCCAATCAGAGGAAAGAGAGGGTTAAACCGGCCAATCAGAAGAGAGAGAGGGGCCCAGACGGCCAATCAGAGGAGAGAGGGTTGAACCGGCCAATCAGAGGAGAGAGAGGGGCTAAACTGGCAATCAGAGGAGAGAGGGTTAAACCGCCAATCAGAGGAAAGACAGGGATTAAACCGCCAATAAGAAGAGAGAGAGGGGTTCAGACGGCAAATCAGAGGAGAGAGGGTTAAACCGGCCAATCAGAGGAGAGAGAGGGGTAAAACTGGCCAATCAGAGGAGAGAGAGGGTTCAACCGCCAATCAGAGGGAGAGAGGGGTTAAACCGGCCAATCAGAGGAGAGAGGGTTAAACCGGCCAATCAGAGGAGAGAGGGTTAAACCGGCCAATCAGAGGAGAGAGGGGTTAAACCGCCAATCAGAGGAGAGAGGGGTTAAACCGGCCAATCAGAAGAGAGAGGGTTAAACCAGCCAATCAGAGGAGAGAGAGGGTTAAACCGGCCAATCAGAGGAGAGAGAGGGGTTAAACCGGCCAATCAGAGAAGAGAGGGGTTAAACTGGCCAATCAGAGGAGAGAGACTTAAACCCCAATCAGAGAGTAGAGGGGTTAAACCGCCAATCAGAGGAGAGAGAGGGTTAAACCGCCAATCAGAGAAGAGAGGGGTTAAACCAGCCAAACAGAGTAAGGACAGAGGGCACAGAGTGAGGACAGAGGAGAAACATTGAGGACAGAGAAGGTTTACTGATGGTGGAGGCCTCACTCGCGTTCAGAGCCTAGTCGGCGCCGCTGGAACTGACCGAGGCCCCGTCTTCGTCCTGGAACAGAGTTAAATACCGACATCTCAGAGAAATAAACGTTAAAGTAATTCATCAATTAATTCAGTTTTTAATCCAACAGCTGTTGTGGAAGACAATATTAAACATTTAACCAGGATTTACATGTTGGCAACATTTCCAGCTTTTTTCAGCTTTTTGATTCATCATCACATTCATGTTTCTCTTGGTTCCATCGGAGTGTGTATCGTATAAATGTCGTACTTTTGCAGTTGGAGACGGGAGCAGGAGTTCTGCAGGAGCTGATGGATGGCTCGCCCGTCTTCAGCAGCGCCAGGTAATAGTCCGTTCCCAGGTGAGTCCTCAGAAACAGGGAGGAGCCCACGCAGCACAGCTTCCCGTGAGACATGATGGCAATGCGGTCTCCAAGAATGTCCGCCTCGTCCATGTGGTGAGTGGACAGGATGATGGTGCGACCTGCGAACGCCACAAACACAAATCTCACAGGTGTCCCAGCAGCGAGACCCCCACCGCAGTGGAGGTTTGTCCCACCTGTCCTGTACTTCAGCAGCAGGTCCCAGATCCCCTGTCGAGCGTAAGGGTCCACTCCGGCTGTGGGTCTTCCTCTAAAATCACCACCTTGGACCCTCCGACGAAAGCCAGGGCCACGGAGAGTTTGCGCTACATACCCTCGGAGAGAGCGCTGGTGCGGGACGAGCGCTTGAGAGGTAACCCAATGTCCCGCAGGATCTGCTCCATCTCAGACCGGACCAGGGCCTCGGACAGACCTTTGAGCCAATCAAAGGAGAGAATGTTAAACCCGACAATCAGAGGAGAAAGGGATAAACCGCCAATCAGAGGTGAGAGGGTTAAACCGCCAATAAGAGGAGAGAAGGTTGAACCGCCAATCAGAGGAAAGAGAGGGGTTAAACCGCCAATAAGAAGAGAGAGAGGGGTTCAGACGCCAAATCAGAGGAGAGAGGGTTAAACGGACCAATCAGAAGAGAGAGAGGGGTTCAAACCGCCAATCAGAGGAGAGAAAAGGGTTAAACCGGCCAATCAGAGGAGAGAGAGGGTTAACCGGCCAATCAGAGAAGAGAGGGTTAAACCGCCAATCAGAGGAGAGAGGGTTAAACCGCCAATCAGAGGAAAGAGGGTTAAACTGGCCAATCAGAGGAGAGAGGGTTAAACCGCCAATCAGAGAAGAGAGGGTTAACTGGCCAATCAGAGGAGAGAGGGTTAAACCGCCAATCAGAGGAGAGAGGGTTAAACCGCCAATCAGAGGAAGAGTGGTTAAACCGCCAATCAGAGGAGAGAGAGGGTCAAACCAGAGAGTGGTTAAACCGCCAATCAGAGGAGAGAGAGGTTAAATGGCCAATCAGAGGAGAGAGGGTTAAACCGGCCAATCAGAGAAGAGAGAGGGGTTAAACCGCCAATCAGAGGAGAGAGAGGGTTAAACTGGCCAATAAGAGGAGAAAGGGTTAAACCGCCAATCAGAGGAGAGAGAGGGTTAAACTGCCAATCAGAGGAGAGAGGGTTAAACCGCCAATCAGAGGAGAGAGAGGGTTAAACTGGCCAATCAGAGGAGAGAGGGGGTTAAACGGCCAATCAGAGGAGAGAGAGGGTTAAACTGGCCAATCAGAGAAGAGAGAGGGTTAAACCGGCCAATCAGAGGAGAGAGAGGGGTTAAACGCGAATCAGAGGGAGAAAGGGTTAAACCGGCCAATCAGAGAAGAGAGGGTTAATCCAGCAATCAGAGGAGAGAGGGTTAAACCGGCCAATCAGAGAGAGAGGGTTAAACCGGCCAATCAGAGGAGAGAGAGGGGTTAAACTGGCCAATCAGAGGAGAGAGGGGTTAAACTGCCAATCAGAGGAGAGAGGGGTTAAACCGGCCAATCAGAGGAGAGAGGGTTAAACCGCCAATCAGAGGAGAGAGAGGGTTAATCGGCCAATCAGAGGAGAGAGGGGTTAAACCGGCCAATCAGAGGAGAGAGGGTTAAACCGGCCAATCAGAGGAGAGAGAGGGGTTAAACTGGCCAATCAGAGGAGAGAGGGAGGGTTAAACGGCCAATCAGAGAGAGAGAGGGGTTAAACTGGCCAATCAGAGGAGAGAGGGTTAAACCGGCCAATCAGAGGAGAGAGGGTTAAACCGGCCAATCAGAGGGAGAGAGGGGTTAAACCGGCCAATCAGAGGAGAGAGGGCTTAAACGCCAATCAGAGAGAGAGAGGGTTAAACCGGCCAATCAGAGGAGAGAGGGGGGGTTAAACCGGCCAATCAGAGGAGAGAGGGTTAAACCGCCAATCAGAGGAGAGAGAGGGGTTAAACTGGCAAATCAGAGGAGAGAGGGTTAAACCGGCCAATCAGAGGAGAGAGAGGTTAAAACCGCCAATCAGAGAAGAGAGAGGGAGTTAAACCGCCAATCAGAGGAGAGAGAGGGGGTTAAACTGGCCAATCAGAGGAGAGAGAGGGTTAAACCGGCCAATCAGAGGAGAGAGGGTTAAACCGCCAATCAGAGGAGAGAGAGGGTTAAACGCCAATCAGAGGAGAGAGAGGGTTAACCGCCAATCAGAGGAGAGAGGCTAAACGCCAATCAGAGGGAGAGAGGGTTAAACCGCCAATCAGAGGAGAGAGGGGTTAAACCGGCCAATCAGAGAGGAGAGAGGGTTAAACCGCCAATCAGAGGAGAGAGGAGGTTAAACTGGCCAATCAGAGGAGAGAGAGGGTTAAACGGCCAATCAGAGGAGAGAGAGGGTTAAACCTGCCAATCAGAGGAGAGAGAGGGTTAAACTGGCCAATCAGAGGAGAGAGAGGGTTAAACCGCCAATCAGAGGAGAGAGGGTTAAACCGGCCAATCAGAGAAGAGAGAGGGTTAAACCGCCAATCAGAGGAGAGAGGGGTCAAACGCCAATCAGAGGAGAGAGAGGGTAAACCGCCAATCAGAGGAGAGAGGGGTTAAACGGCCAATCAGAGGAGAGAGAGGGTTAAACCGCCAATCAGAGGGAGAGAGAGGTTAAACTGGCCAATCAGAGGAGAAGAGGGTTAAACTGGCCAATCAGAGGAGAGAGAGAGGTTAAACCGGCCAATCAGAGAGAGAGAGGGTTAAACCGCCAATCAGAGAAGAGAGGGTTAAACCAGCCAATCAGAGAAGAGAGGGTTAAACTGGCCAATCAGAGGAGAGAGAGGGTTAAACTGGCCAATCAGAGGAGAGAGAGGTAAACCAAGCCAATCAGAGGAGAGAGGGTTAAACCGCCAATCAGAGGAGAGAGGGTTAAATCAACCAGAGGAGAGAGGTTTACTCCAGCCAATCAGAGGAGAGAGGGTTAAACCGCCAATCAGAGGAGAGAGAGAGGGTCAAACCGGCCAATCAGAGGAGAGAGAGGGTTAAACCGGCCAATCAGAGGAGAGAGAGGGTTAAATCCGCCAATCAGAGGAGAGAGAGGGTTAAACTGCCAATCAGAGGAGAGAGGGTTAAACCGCCAATCAGAGGAGAGAGGGTTAAAACTGCCAATCAGAGGAGAGAGGGTTAAACCGCCAATCAGAGGAGAGAGAGGGTTAAACTGCCAATCAGAGGAGAGAGAGGGGCTAAACTGGCCAATCAGAGGAGAGAGAGGGTTAAACTGCCAATCAAGAGAGAAAGAAAAGAGATAATTAAACCGCCAATCAGAGGAGAGAGAGGGTTAAACGGCCAATCAGAGGAGGAGAGAGAGGTTTGAACCGCCAATCAGAGGAGAGAGAGGGGTTAAACTGCCAATCAGAGGAGAGAGAGGGTTAAACCAGCCACTAAGAGAAGAGAGGGGCCAACCGCCATCAGAGGAGAGAGAGGGTTAAACCGCCAAATCAGAGGAGAGAGAGGGGTTAAACCTGGCAAATCAGAAGGAGAGAGGGTACAACCGGCCAATCAGAGGAGAGAGGGTTAAACCGGCCAATCAGAGAAGAGAGGGGTTAAACCGCCAATCAGAGGAGAGAGAGGGGTTAAACCTGCCAATCAGAGGAGAGAGAGGGCTTAAACGGCCAATCAGAGGGAGAGAAAGGGTTAACACAAAAGGAGAGAGGGGAAAAACCGCAAAAAAAAAAAAAAAGGTTAACGCCAATCAGAGGAGAGAGAGGGTTAAACCGCCAATCAGAGGAGAGAGAGGGTTAAACTGCCAATCAGAGGAGAGAGGGTTAAACTGCCAATCAGAGGAGAGAGAGAGGGCTAAACCGGCCAATCAGAGAAGAGAGGGTTGAAACTGCCAATCAGAGAGAGAGAGGGTTAAACTGGCCAATCAGAGGAAGAGAGGGTTAAACGCCAATCAGAGGAGAGAGAGGGTTAAACCGCCAATCAGAGGAGAGAGGGTTAAATCCGCCAATCAGAGGAGAGAGGGTTAAACTGGCCAATCAGAGGAGAGAGAGGGATTAAACCGCCAATCAGAGAGAGAGAGGGGCTAAACTGCCAATCAGAGGAGAGAGGGGTTAAACCGCCAATCAGAGGGAGAGAGGGGGTTAAACCCGCCAATCAGAGGAGAGAGGGGTTAACCGCCAATCAGAGGAGAGAGGGTTAAACCGCCAATCAGAGGAGAGAGGGTTAAACTAGCCAATCAGAGGAGAGGGTGGGGTTAACTAGGCCAACAGAGGGAGAG